>LPNX010627225.1:365123-469094 GCA_001517045.1 Pseudotsuga menziesii
AAATTAGGTCATGGTGCTCCAATGTAATGTAATTGAAGTTGAACTTTTAAATTGTAACTACACATTGGATTTCCAGTTTTAATTACACGTTAAATGTGAAAATTTAAATTGCAATGTTAAATTGTAATTGAATTCTAATGTGTAGACTGTAATGTAGTTGTAATTTAAATTTTAAATTGTAATGATGATGATGATGGTAATGGCGATGATGACTGTAATGATGTTGACGATGATGAAGATGAAGATGACAATGATGATGATGACCATGATGGTGAAGATGATGATGATGATGATGATGATGATGTGAATGATGATGATGGTGATGGCAATGATGATGATGATGAAGACAACGACAATGATAATGATGATGATGATGATGATGATGACGGGTCATGATGATGAAGACGATGACGATGACGATGATGATGATCTTCATCATGATGACGATGGAAATGATGATGGTGATGATGATGATGAGGGTCATGATGATGAAGATGATGGTGATGATGGTTATGATGATGATCATGATCATTATCATGATGATGAAGACGATGATGCTAATGAATATGGTGGTGATGATGGTGATCATAATCATTTCCATGATCATCGTCATCATCATCACCGTCATCATCGCCATTACCATCATCACCATCATGACAATGATGATGAGGGTCATGGTGATGAAGACGATGATGATGAAGACGACGACGACGACGATGATGATGATGATGAGCTTCGTGATGATGAAGACGATGATGATGAAGATGATGACGATGATATGATGATGATGATGATGATGGTAATGGTGATGATGAAGATGATGACGACGATGATGATGATGATGATCTTCATCACCATGATGATGGAAATTATGGTGATGATGGTGATTGTTATAGCCTATTTTTGCTTCTCATTTTAAAGCATTTGCTTGTTTTTTGAAGTTTGGTTTTGTTCATTTTTAAGTTTGGATTTTAGGTTAGTTTAAATATTTTTCTTTAATTTTTATGTTTGTATTTAAGTGACTTCATAGTTTTATTTTTCCAATTTTGGTTTTATTTAGAAAAATTCATAGTTCAGGGGCTTGTAGGATGTTTATATGAATTAAAAGTCCTAAAAAATAGCATAAATTCTTGGTCTAAGTCATTTAACCAACGTTAACCCTTTGTTATGAGTTGTATTTTTTAAAATTATTGAAACAGGTTTTCTTGTAGCGCAAGCCTAAAAAAGTTACACACACGCACTACAAGAAAATCGCGCTATTCGAAAATCATGATTTTTGGTTCAAATTTTTGGAAATTCGCGCATTCGGAGAGAGGTCATTCATACTTGTTAATGGATTTGATACCTATTCTCGGACAGGGTGATCATTGTGACAAGTGTTAAAAATTCAAGCAAGCCATCATTAGGTAAGTTGAGATGCTCTAGAAGTTATGATACAGAGTAGTGGAATAATTATAATTATCCATAATTGAGGAAAATTCGCCTTGAATTATGCATCTCCTGAAGCACATGAAGAGCATACAAGTTCGTGGCGAAGTTTTTTGCAGTTTGTAATCAAGTTTTGAAACAGGTCAGTAATTTAGGGCTTTGAAGGGTGACTGTTTGGAACTATCGTGGTGGTCAGAGGAGGATTAAGGAATGGAATTGGACACCTAGCAGACAAGAAACCACAATTCTAGTAGCTAAATTCACTGCTCTGATAGGTAGGAGGTGAATTGTTATCATAGTCATGTATTTGGGTTTATACTAACAGAAGATTAATTATGGAATTTAATGAATATTGCTAGTATGTAAACCTAATTGATACTAAATGTCGAATTTTCCGTCAATATAATTAAGACATTTATCAATTTAAGTGATAAAATCTAGTCCAGAGGTTTAGTTTCCCAACATATCATTATCTGTTAAATTTTCCAAGATCTTAACAAAGTTAGAATTCTTTACTGAAAGAAGCAATTTGAAAATCATTTAAAATGAAAAGAAGTGGTAAAAAAAATAGAGTTGAACCTTCACACATGTCTTGGGTTCAGACTTTCCCACACTGTGCAAGATTGTTTTCAGAGGCGGGATGGTTAAGCTTTTTTGAGAAAATTGATAGGTATCACACAAAGGTCTCTTATAAGTTTGCTTAGTGTTTGGATAAATATATTGTTACTTTTGACACCTTGAAGTTTGAGTTGACCAAATAATTGGTAGCAGAAGCTACAAGAATCCCAGATGAAGGTGAATACTGGTTTTAAAAAGTACCTTTTACCTTTGATGCACAGAAATACTTACTTCCAGATGTGGTAGCAGATTGGGGTAAAGAAGTACATATCCAAAAATTTAAACCAGAATGGATAGAGCCAATAAAAATTCTACAAAGTTATATCACTTGTGAAGGAAGATTTGCATTTGTTTTTAGGTGTCATTTTAGGTTTTGGCAGCATCTTAGCCATGATGCAAAGATGAATCTTCCACTATTTTTCTTTAAAAGTTTACAAAAGATGTCTAGCAGGGTGAAGGAGCATCAAGACCACACTAAACAATCTGTGTTTCATCATGGGCTTATAAAGCTAGTCATAAGTACTGTGCTTCGAAAGAAGGAGAAAACATGGGATTATTTTCTATTTTGGTCTGGATTTCAAACAAAGAAGGAAGATCAAGCTCAGAAAAGACAGTTGAATAAAGGTCATAATTTGGTCAAGAAGCTGAAAAAGAGAGTCACAATTAAGATTGAAGAAGATAATGTACCAGAAAAATCTATGACTCAAGGACATGAAAATATTGAAGTTGAACAACAGACCATTATTGAGGAAAATGAGATTTCAAAGGCAGAAGTGAAAGAAGTAGAGCCTATAGAAGATACTTTTCATGAAGAACTAAACCAAGGAGTAAACGAAAATGTGAAAGAACAAGAACAAGTTCCTACTACAGTGCAATCTAAAGATGACGAAAAATCATTGTCTGATGAAGCTAGGGTTCATACCAAACAGAATGTACATAAACAGTCTGAAGAGGAGGTAATGTCACGAGGGATAAAAAGAAAAGTTGTCCAACTAGATTCTATTAAACATCAAGGAAAAACTTTAAGCATGTTAGGGAAAATTGGAACAGCTTGGAGGCCCAAGACTAGACCTAAGAACAAACTCAGATTAAATATGAATAAACTGTTAAACCCTAAACTAGCTAAAAAGAAAATTACAGTAATTGAAGACTCTTCATCTCAGGAAGAGTTATAAGACAATGAAGATCAAAATGAAAAGGACATGAAGGGTAAGAAGCAAATGGTTTTATAAAATAAATCAGCTTTCACTGAAACCAAAATTTCAGAGATATTTGAGGAAGTTCGAAAGAAGGTAATTTTAGACCAGCATCAAAATGGTTTAAAGAAATAGCATTCAGTTATATCAAGATTTTGTGCAGAGAAAGGAAGGGTTGCTGAGCAATCAACCCAATGCAGTATTGAAGTCAAAGAATATTCAGAAGTCCCTGTGGCCATGACAGAGCAGTTGGAAGAAGATGAAGAGATTTTTAAGAAGTTGAAAATCCCTTGGATGCCAGAAGAAATGCATCCAGTATCAGAAGGGAAGTGCATTGATTCTGAAAATGAAAATTTGCAAAGGAGTATCAAACAGTACAAATATTAGATCGAGTACCTGCATGAGACAAATGAGGGATTGGTGACTGCCAACATAATATTGAGAGAATATTTAGAATAGGTAAATAGCCACTATCAGGAATTAATTACATTTTCTAAGGAGGCTTTGAAAAGAAAAAGACAGACACAAAGTCTGTTTACAGAACTGAAACAAACCATTCAAGAGCTAACACAGCAGAATCAGGAGTTGTCAAAAAGAGTTGAAGACTTGGAAGCAGATCACCAGAAAGAAAGAACGAAGACTCAAGCTCTAGAAGGGATAGCTCTATTAGCAGAGGTTGCTAAGGACTTGTAAAGTACTTTAAGAATAGTAGTTATTAGTTAGTTTTTGAAAAAGTTATTTTATTTTGTATGACTATAGTCTTATTGAAAAATTCGGTAGTATGACCTAAAAGTAGTTTTCAGTTATGTAACTGTCTTTGAGAAACCAAGATAAAAGTAAGGTTGGGAAAATATTGGGGGTTCAAATTTTGTTGCAAGGGGAGGCTATCAAGCTATGGTTTATGAAGATAAGTCTCAAAAAACTCTTATGTATTTTTGAATGACTGATTATGAAATATATGCAACTATAAGCCCTATTTAGCCTATTTGCTAGTTTCATTTATGATTTGTTTAATCACTCAGTTGATATATTCATTTCTTGTTTGAGGTTATTTTTCATGAAATGCTTGTTAGCTGTGGATGGGATTCAGTGCTGTGATTGTTGTATTTGGTTTATGTTTTATATGTTATGCATCTAAGTCCTTCAATTATGCATGATTTAGTGTTTGCTTTAGTTTTGTGAATTTTTTACCCTCTTGTTTACAAACTACACAACCAAAACCCTAAAAAAACCTATTTTACTTGATTTTATTTTATGAGATTGTGTTGGCTTGTTATTTTGTAGTCTGAGAACTATTTCTGGCACTAACAATGATCATCATCATTTCCATCATCATCATCAGCATCATCATCATCATCATCATCACCATTACCATCATCATCGTCATGAAGACGACGACGACGACGACGACGACGATGATGATGATGATGATGAGGGTCATGATGATGAATACGATGATGATGAAGATGATGATGATGATGATGATAATGAAAATTATGATGATGATGATCGTCGTCATCATCATCATCATCATGAGGATCATGATGATGAAAATGATGATCATCATCATCATCATCATAATCATCATGAGGATCATGATGATGAAGACGATGATGATCAAAATGATGAAGATGATGGTGATGATGGTGATTATGGTTATGATGATGATGGTGATCGTGATCATGATGATGAAGATGATGATGATCAACATGATGATGATGATGATGATGATGATGAATATGATGGTGATCATCATCATTTCCATCATCATCATCACCATTACCATTATCATCATCGTCATCATTATAATCTTCATCATCATCATCCTCATCGTCATCATCATTGCCATCTTCATCATTATCATATTCATCATCATCATAATCACCATCATCACCATCATCATCTTCTTCTTCTTCTTCTTCTTTTTCATCATCATCATCATCGCCATATTCTTCTTTGTCATGATCGTCATCATCATCATCGTCATCTTCTAGCTCATCATCATCTTCATCGTCATCATCATCACCATCATCATCAACAACAACAACAACAACATAACCATCTTCATCATCATCATCTTCATCATCATCATCATCATCATCATCTTCATCATCGTCATCTTCATCATCATCATCTTCATCGCCATCATCATCACCATCATCATCGTCATCAACATATCCATTTTCATCATCATCATCGTCGTCGTCATCTACATCATCATCATCATCATCAACAACAACAACTTCACCATCTTCATCATCATCATCTTCATCTTCATCAGCATAATCATTGTCGTCGTTGTCCTGATCGTCAACATCATTGTCCTTGTTTTCATTGTCTTCACCATCATCATCATCTTCAACATCATTGTCATATCTCCCTCATAATAGAAGTCTCAACATGTGGTGAAAATTGCCTTACTTCAAAACCAAGATAATAAAATCATACAATACCAAACAACAAGCATTTTCAATGAACGAACATGGCACATTAGATGGGTAAGTACACACATTAAATGATTGATAACAACATAAAGGTAAGACAATACATTTGTTTTAAATAAGGTATTCAATGATTGATAACAACATAAAGGTAAGACAATACATTTGTTTTAAATAAGGTATTCAATGATTGAGATTGGTTTTATTTCCATTGTCAACTTAATAAAACATATTTACCATTACGGCACCAGCATCACGATTTTATGACCTCTCGTGCCTGCGGAAATTTCCATTGCAGCGTTTTGTCCATCCTTCGGCCCTCCAACGAGTAAAAAAACAGAGGGAGATTGTTGTGTGTTTTGTCCATCCTTTGGCCCTCTGATGAGTAAGAAAATATAGGGCTATTGCTGCACATTTTTTCCATCCTTCGGCCCTTCGACGAGTAAGAAAACAGAGGGTGATAGCTGCAACTTTCTCTACAACATTTTGTCCATCCTTCGGCCCTCCGACGAGTAAGAAAACAGAGGAAGATAGCTGTCGAATTGGAGAGAGACATTATGCTAACTATGAAGGGCCAATGACCGGTAAGTCAATTACCAACCTTTCATTCATTGCCCTATATTGTTTCATTCAAAGGGCACAATAATTAGGGGTTTAATTGAGCCTTTTCCTGATATAGAGGATGGTTTCCAGCTTGTTATTAGCATTCCAATTAAGTTGTAGGTGTTTTCTTAAGTGTTGGTCCATGATTATTGGAGTTAGGTCATGACTATTTGAAGGTTTCTAGATATGACTTGTGACTATTTCAAGGCTGCTAGGGATGGGTTGTGACAGATTGATCCTACCTAGGTTGGGTCGTTACCCTTTTTGACCTGCTAGTGTTTGGTTGTGAATGTTATGATCATGTTAAGGTTGAGCCGTGACCATAACAGAAACTAACATCATTAAAAATAGATTGTGTATTTATGGAATTATCCATTGGGGAATATGACGCATTTCTCCACCATCAAACTACCTTGTCCCTCCAATCTTGGGTCATTTTCAACTATAAAGCATCAGGGTCTCTAAATCAACTAATTCCTCCTACCTTTACTGATCGACCTATTGGCCTGGTCACCTTACCATCCTACTTGGCTCTTAATTACTTATTTTTAGGAGTGAAAACCCCAACGTATTCACACGAAGGTCCCTCCCTATCAAAACTGGACGAATCCAACTAATAAAAATAGGATTCGTGGAGAGGAATTTCTTTAGAATTCCCTTACGAGTGGGTGGGACTAGCGAGGATTACTTTTCCCATTAGGATGAGGATTCATATATCTAAAGGGGGTAAATATATCTCCTCGGGAGACCTATATTTATGAATCACCTAAGAAAGGCAAGAAGGGCACAAAGTTACTATAAATTAGCAATAACAAGACATAACCTTTGCATATGGGATGAATCTAAGGGTTGAAATACATTTATGGGAATGTTTCAGTCTTAAAAGGTGATGAATAACAACATAAAACTAGCTTTGGTAAGTTCTAGTCCAATTTTGATGGTTAAATCTCCAATTTTGGGCATGAGTAGGCATGGTAAGAGAACTCAATTCTCATTTACAAACTATTTGGAGGAGTTTTGAGTGCATTGTGTGCCCTAGAATAACAATATAGTTGATGTAATTAGCTGAAAGAAAGTAGGTTATACCTGAACATGTGGGGAAACCCTATGAAGGGTGGGATAGGGATTCATTCACTGGGTGGGGATACTCAAATAATTGGCCGGGGCCTACTCGGCTTGGATACTCCACTTGTTTACTCATATGGGGACAATCCAATGGGGCTAATCCGTTTTAGCTACTGGGATAAGATTGGATAGTATGGATACTGTTAGTGTCAAGAAGTTAGGTAAATGACAACCTAGACTTAGTTACCATTTCTACGTGACCTTCATAGGACAGTATAAATTTACATAAGGAAATTTATAGACAGTCATTCTCATACAGACCCGACAGAGAGAGAGAACAACCCCTTTGGGAATAGCACTTACCAGTACTGAACAATGTAATTTTACTACCTGGGCTGGACTGAACGGTTGGGCTTGGATACTTGACTTTGCTCTCGACGGGCTCGGCTGGTCTTAGCTACCGGACTCTACAAACAATCATTGCACATTGCAGTTAGTCTTTGCCAGTCATTGCAAGCTATACTCAATTAGTGTAGCTTATCATAGACAAGTCTCATTACAGCTTTAAGGGCATTCTCATAGCCTCCATATACCCCACACTCTATACCAAAAAAATTTGATATAGCCTTTTTCATTAGAGAAGGTTCCAAAAGTATAAACAATAGTCATAAAAGCCTTAAAAAATCTAGGTTTGTTGTGTGTTAAGGATTCATGTGTATGAAATGAAAGCCCTACACTTTGACTGTGTATGCTAGCAAGCATACACAGACAATAAAATTTGTTGTGTATGCTTTCTAGCATACACAATTTCCACTTGGGGCTTGATAGTGATAAAACAAAATGAGCATGCAATTTCCCATGTGTCATTCATGCTTAGCGTAACGCTCCACTTGGGGTTTTGTTATTGACTTATTCCATGCAATTTATTGAGTGTGTTTGTAAGGTATCACTCTTAGAGAGAACATCGTGGTGATTATTAGTTAGTGTTATGCTATCTATGTGAAGGATCTTGAAATAATGAGTATTTCCTATTATAACAATGATCGTTCTCAACAAATGCATGCACTAGGGTTCCTTGGTTTGCGAGATGCAAGTGAAGAGTGTGTGAAGATTGTGTGATGTGAGTTATTGGGATTGGATAGTGGTGTGGTCCTTATATATTGAAGTTGATATCCTTGAAGAGGATTTTGTAACTTGGTCTGATGCGTTGATAGGGCTTTCTATTATTAGTTAGGGTTTGCACTGATTGTGGATGCCCTAGATAGGGTTTGGGTTTCATTGAGAGTCCTTTCTTATGACGAATTGGACTTGTTGTACCATATTGGTATTAGATGAGGTATTTAGCATGAATTAGATGAGACTGTAGATTTGAAAGGCGTTATTATATATCTAATGTTAATGAATTCGGTTTCATGTATGCATACCATACATGTACTATTGAAGGGTTTTTGTATTGATTTAGCATGAATTAGATGAGACTACAAATTTCAAATGTGTTATTATATATCCAATGTTAATGAATGAAATTTCATGTATGCATACCATAGATTTACTAATAAAGGGTTGTTGTATTGATTTACTATTGAAGTATGTCTCCATTGTCTATTTATTTGAACCTTCCTACCATATTGGTGGGAGAATTTAATGAAGTATTTTCAAGTGGTTACTAAATATTTTATTTTGGCCTTAACACTCAAATTTCTATGAGATAGACCTATGATCAATCTCATTGGAGTGAGTTGAAATTTATGAGTTGGTTAAAGTGTATATTTCTTGGTGAAATTTTCCTTGTTCACAAAATTCCTACATTTATTAGTGGACCCATAAAGGTATTTATAAGTGCACAATGTAACCCAATTCTTGTGAGGCTTTCACATTTTATCCCCCCTTCCTCTTGGGTTCCCACCACCAATTTCACTGCAACATCCACTTTAGCTCTTATTTTAGATTGGCTTGAATCCTTCATGACCAATACTTGATTTTCCTCATATAAATATTTCTTAGGCTTACAACTTATCTACATATCTATCCATTTTTCTTTATCATATGAATATTCTAACACTTATAATTCCAAATACCAAGGACCAATTAATGTTGACTGAATATTTTAGGATGAAGCAATGTTTAAGGGCCCTATAATGTTGACCATCATTTGAAAACTATTTATAAACGCTACTGCAATCAATAGGAGTAAACTTAGCACTTAATTATAACAATGATTTTTAGTTAAATTAAGAAAAAATATTGCTCTCATATAGAAGTCATATCTCAATTAGCAAAGCTAGTGCTTAATATAACAATGTCATTCCTAAACCAATAAGCCATGAACCACTAGGAAAACCCATCGAAACATGAGAAATTGATCTTTGAAATGCCACTGGCACCTAATTATTCCAACTTATAAAGAAAATGCTCTATTTCATGTTATCACTTCCCAACCCACATTTGCTTTTGAGAATGTTTTTATTCTCTAGTGTGGTAATGATTTTCAACATGTTCATATCACCTTCAAATTTATGAATCCATACCATGATTAATAAGAGTTTTATGGTATTTATTCATGAACCCTTTTGTATATGTAACATAAGATTTATCCCTAAAGTGTTGAGGCCCCCTGCATACTAACTCGCCCCTCTTAAAATTCTCAAAAATATAATTTCCCTCCCTCAAGAACCAATGCCTCCTTGGATTGGCACTCTCATGCAACATAGTAATACAAATTTGGAAATTTGGGTACTGGCTCAATGCTAGGTCAAGAGGTGTGTCAAGATACACTATTGGATGAAATGGTTTTACGATTTCAATTGGTTGAGCCTCAAATGGTGTGCCATATTGACGTGATTGAGCAACTAATTTGATGTCACATGAATAAATATTGAGTGTCTGGTAAGTTGAGTTTCCAGACTGGGAAGGAAAGGAAGGTGGTGTGGAAGGATGGGTTTCCATTGTGGCCATGTTTCCTTATGAATCCATTGATCAAGGGATTATATTATGAGGGGTATGAAACAACGGAGCAATAAAACCCTAGATCAGTCTCAAGCAGTGGAGCAATAAAACCATATTTTAATGCAAAACTTCAAGTGGTTGTAGGGAGGAACAAAATTGAAATCCAATGCTAGATAACATTCAATATCATTCTGTACAAAACAAAAGACTATAGGGTTAATGTCCTTACCGAAGACAATGGGCCCTTTACCCACACACTTGCCCATAACAGCTCAGATATTGAGGTTTTATAATTTTGATATTTTTTTTATCATTTTGATATTCTTTTTAGATCTAGACTACTGCGAATAATTTTCAAGTCACATGTTAGCTAATGCTTAGACTGTTGGACATGAAATGACGCCTAAAGGATTCCCATAATTGAAACTAAGGCTGCCTCTACACAGGGACATGATCAGATTTTCCAATGGACACCAATAAATTTCACTTTTAGAAGGATAAATCATTGAGGAAGTCATGATACAGTTAATTTAAGAGCCTTTTGATTTGTGTGGCATAGTATTTTTTGGTTCTTTCTACTATAGGATACATCAACATCTTTCTTGTTTTAGCTGGGGATATAGAGTTTATTTTCATCCCCTCAGGGGTTTGTTTTCTCCACCCTTGATACCTCCTTGGATAAGCTGTTTGGGATCCTTATGTTCTCAGTGTGGTATTGCTACTTCAGTCATCTTGGGATTGTGGGTTTCGTCCCTCCCCTTGAGATATTTTTTTATACTTATGATATCCACTCATTAATGGACTGAATTATTGCCAAGACTATGTAAAAGTTACCTTTTATTCACTACTGAATATCAAGAAACACCTCTTTTTCTTCTGAAAAAAAGATACAGAATATTTGCAAATGATTTTATCACATATATTGAGATCCGTAAACTGGGTCTTTTATATTTTTGGGTGAGGAAACAAACTAAATTAAAATAGGTACACCTAAGAATATTGTAAAAAACATAGTTTGTATTTTGAGATCAATTGGCTAAAGCATTTGATATGGAATGAATTGATATCTATATCGTGTTAAAGGACTATGTGATGAATTGTTATACTAGGGAATTATTGATATTATTCAAGATAATGATATCACCATTATGTCATGATTATAAGTCTTTCCAAGTTTTTTGCTGGTATTTTGCTATTATACTACCAAAAAAAATTTCGGCCATGGTACAGGTAGAACCAAACAGGTATTTGTCAGACATGTCTTCCTCCAACGAGGGGAGTTTGGGAAGGCTAGAGGAAAGTGAGACATCTAGTCGGTCTACAAGGGCTAGATCAACTAGATGTCATAAGGTCAAAGAAAATTCAATAAACGCATGGGTTTTTTCCTCAAATGAGGGGGGTCATGTTCCTATGATGATGAGATAGTAGGAGACATCAAGGTGACATTAAGGTACAAACACCTAGTGAAACAATGGGTGCCTAAGGGATCTTCCTCAAGTAAACATTGATTTTTGTGTGAATGAGAGGATATATCGAATTTCACCATCGTCATTACATGGATTGGGGTTGTTTTGCATGGATGAAATAAAGGTTGGATACGGTAGATGTACAGAATTGATGGAGTATGTTGGACCCTCTTACAACTATAGTGATTGGATGCACCTGGTCCAATATACATGAAGTATGTGTAGATATGGGTTGTTAGCAAATTATATACAACTAAAAGACAAATATCAAAATAAAGGAGCAACATTGTACATTGACGGAAGGCCAAAAATAACTGGGAATATTGTCGGGTTTATAAACAGTACACAACCAGGGTCTACACTTAAGCAACCCAACTGCATATTCGAGTCACGTGAAGGAAATTATGCCTTTGTATGCTCCTTTAAATCAATAGATGTTGGGGAAAAACTGCTTATTAGTTACAATTTGAATCATGTAGATACAAACACGGTTAGTATGGTTGTGATACATCCAACAATTTACCCAACCTTTTATTAATTATTTTAACATCTATAGGATTTTTCATTAGCATATAATTATGATTTTCTATTAAATTTCCTATGCTGACGTTGTAGGGAGGTGATGGGGGGCTCATCACCCCAGCAGAAGGTGAGAGGAGTACACGATCCGTGAGGCAACAGGTATACATCAAAATGTTATGTTTTAAAATTGTTTTAGTGAATATTTTGGTTTTATTGGGTAATTTTCAGTATGATTTTTTAAGCAGGGTTCTCTCAGGGGCACCTCCCTCACGGTAGATGTTAGTAGACATGAATCAAGGTGGTAGGTATGCATCGATATTGCCATTGTAAAAATTTAGGATGCACAAACAGATCTGTTGTTATGTATTTTCATTAGTATATTTGATTCGTTTATATAATCTTATCTATTTTCCATCTAGAGTGTTGATCAGGGAATCCAACCAGCTATTGATCAGCCGACTACAGAATCGGGGCAATAGGTAAACATGAATGTAATTCGACATTTGAAATACTTTAAAATCGTACACATGTATATCGTGTAGCAAAATGTTTATTTTGTTATGTATTTTTTCGGTTTTATGTTTGCGTTCTTGATGATAATGTTGTCTACTTTTTTTGCATGGTGATGACCGGGGAAATTCCCCAACTATTGATCAGACAACTGGAGCCTCAAGGAAACCTGTAAACCTAAATGTAATTCCACATTCTAAATACTTCAAAATTGTACACATATAAAACATGTAGCATAATGTTTAATTTTGTTATGTATTTTTTAGCTTTTACATATTGCGTTCATTGTGATAATGTTCTCTAATTTTTTAGCAAGTGGTTGATCGGGGTAAGTCCCCAGCTGTTGATTAGACTACACCCTCGTCTAGGAATCATGTAAACCTAGATGTAATCTTATGAATCTATCATGGTAGACAATATTTGTTAATATAATTTTTTGCGCAAACTATTGCTTCAAAGACTAAGCAATGTTTTATATATTTCTATTGCAGACAAGGGATTCGGTTTATGAAACACCAACTTAGCACTCTTTACAGTTTGAGGTCTCCCATTTAATGAAAGATAATGAAATTAGTAGGTCTACAGACACATCGACGGTGCTACAGAAGACCATGGAGAAACAAAATGAGGAACTGCTTCTTCTGAAATTGACAGTTCCACAAATAGAAGAGATCAAATCAAAGATTCAATTGTTGTTACAGAGATGTCGACAATTGCAAATAAGTTCCTGAATAATAATGTAAATTCATTTAGAACTTTATATTTTTTAATTTTATATGATATTGAACTTATAAGACAATTGTTTGTATTTACATGAAGTTATGCAGCTTTACAGTGGTGGTCAAGGTGTTGTTGGTCCCAGTGACCAAACCACTCCACATACACCACATATTGCTCCTTTATTGTCCACTGAACAATCGGAAACATGCTCTGCAACACCCCTGCGGCCAGCAAAGGGTGCAGCCGATGCTGACCGACCCACAACAGATGTTGCAGAAGAAGGGGTGGATGCAGGGTTAGATACTAATGTTGATGTTGAAGCCTCATTTCCTGGATCTTCTCATGTCACTAGCACTGGTTCAATAGTGACAACATTTTTGGTGAATGAAGAACTCATTCCAATAAAGATAGAGAAGATTCCAGGTGATTATAGATTATTCAATTTAGTTTTTATAATTTGTGTATAATATACCGATAATATTTTTTAATGTTGACTAATGATGGCATTAATGTTTTGCAAGAAATGATGTATTTTATAAACATCTAAATGATTTGTCCTTGGAGATCTTCAGGCCCACCATCTGCACAAGGTGGGACAGACAGGCAAAGCTTTAAAGGATCAGCTAAATAATTGCTTGGTTGCTCCGTTCAGAACAGATATATTCGATACATCAAAGGTCCTACAGAAGGCTGGACAACATCTGAAGATTGTCCAAGACCAGTATAGGGTTCACCTAGAAAATAACCCTAGGTATGAGCACCCTCCGATGATTCCATCTATGGAGTGGAAAGCCCTGATGGAAGATGGAAAAGAGAAGGAAATGAGAAAAGCAGGAAATATACCACCAGGAACAGGGAGGTATGCAATACATTCCAAAATGTAATGGTAAGCCTTATTATTATTAGTTTTTATATCGAATTTAGAAAATTGACTACTGTAATTCAACACTTGATTAGGCTGTCGGACACATCTAAGGACACCAAGGAAAGAATGGAAAAAATTGGTCAACACAAGCTTGGGCCTAGTGGTTATTCAAACTTGGCGACCTGATATGTAAGTATCGAAAACCCGAAACTGCATCCAAATAATATATAGAAAATTATTTTTGTTTTATTACGGCAAAAAATCTAAAATTAATGGCATCGTGCAAATATGCAGGCCGACTGGTTCAAAGAAATTCCCACGAAGGAAGACATGAAGCTTAGATTCGAACAGGGCCTTGACATCGTTGTTGAACGCCAAAAAAGCGTGTCTAGGCATACTGCACGATCTTTTGTTGATCCATCTGGTGCGCAAGTATATAAAAACTATATAGTTTAGTGATAATTTATTAATTCTAATGCAATTTATTCGTTATAAAAAATTAACATGTAAATTATTTATTCTTTTTTTAGCAAGAAATTAATGATCTCGTTCATGTCGAGGATGTAAACCAACCAGACGAAGATCATGCTTCGATTCCTGGTAATGAATTTATTAATATGCTAATGTTTTGTATAGATAATTGCAGATGATGAACATTAAATCTAATTCTACATAATTCAACTGCAAAGCATGTAGATGCAGATAACATTGAACAGGTTGAGCCTGTACAGGATAATCATGAACATGCTGATGTTCCCATGCTAGGTAAAAAAACACCATTGTAATGTTTTTTTTAAATTAATTACTTGTATTTATAAAAATAAAAATAAATTAATGAAACATTTTGACATTATTGCAGAAATTCATCGCCCCTCGCCGCAAGTTCAACCTTGTGAGCAGTCTAGTAGGGAGACCGAGGATCAGATTCTGGAATATGTGCTTCTAACTAACTATTTAAAGAGAATAAAAGTAAAAAGGAAGTGACTAAAGAAATTTTGAGTAATTCTTATTTATAATTAAAAAAATTACATGGTTTTTTCCTCTGTTACATGAATGAATGATTAAATTAATGCTTTAATGAATGGTTTACTGATTTTTTTATCGGCTATTGACTAAATGAACGATTTAATGAATGTTTTTTTCAGTTGTTGAATGGTTTAATGAATGATTTAAAGAATGATAGAATGAAAGCTTCTTTCGGCTATTGAGTGAAATAATTTGCAGTAAATTGTTATTTGAAAGTAGATGCATTGGGTTTGGGGAATTGAGAGTGATGTGAGGGGGGGGAGGGGCCACAAGAGCTTCCACCTTCATGTGGTTGGTCCTATTTAGTAGAGAATATTAAATTATTCTTGAAATAGAGAGGATCTCAATGAATGGTAAGGAATAATACATTAAAAACAGTTATTTCTATCATTTTAGTGTTTAAATTTTACTATTGCTATAATTTGACTCCTCCATTGGAACTTGTTACAGATAGCCTTGAGAAACATTTTCATAGTTAAGAGGCAAGAAATGGCGTTTTCATGTGATCGATGGCCTTATATACATAGTGTTTTGGTTCTCCATGTTTTATCGGGTGATCTTTTATTAACAATTAATTAACTTGAATAGTTGAATAGTATTGTAATTTACATTGTAATAGTATTGTATTTGTTTAGATTGGTTTTGTTGTTTTCATAAATAGACAAATATTTATTTGATGGGTCCTAACATGAAATTATTGCAACAGGACAAAATTTGAAGTATGTTAAATGATGTTTTGAAAGGTAAAGTAGAAGAAGACAGTGCGAAGCTCCACAAATAAAGGTATAATTTCGTTTTCTTTTATTTGATTGTACTGTGTATTGGGTATTTATGCATGTGCACACACACACATTTAGTTGATGAATGTGATTACCATACATTCAAGTGAAATTTTCTCTATCTGATCTATAAAATTTCCTTAAATAGTTTGATTTATCAGGTAGTTTTTATGATTGAATAACTTGGAAAAGAAACTTTTGATCTTTATTAGTTAGTAAGTTGTAGAATCCAGTCTTTTCACAAATATTTTTATAAATACATCTAATGTATTTGTAGGACAAGAAGTCCAAGAGAGTACGTTTATAATGTATATATATAGCATTTCCCTTATGTCATTCCAGTAGTAGCATTAGAGTATGGTACTGGTGAGCTATTAGCAAACCCTATTCTTAGCTTGAGTGTATGAGGTTGGGGCCAAGTTTCTTTTTGGGTTCACTAGGCAAAAAGCCTCAGTATGGTTGTATTCATGGCTTGATCTACATCTGAAAGCTATGTTTTAATAGTCCACCCAATATGATGAAATTCTTTTGATATCTTGTTAATAATGAGTCAACTGTCCACATATCCCGCAAATCGAACGTTGATAAACTAGGGCACTTACCAACAAGCTTTGTCCATAAACTAGGGCACTTACCAACAATGTGCACTATGTCATACTCAACCAAAAATTAGAATAAAAACCCCATTGCATTAGGTTGGATAGACACCATATTCTCCAAGAAAGAAACCCATAAGTCTTCTACAAATTTTATAGTGATGACCATAAGCTATGAAACCCTCGTATCATGATATGTAATAGTCCTTGTCCTCCTCCTTTAAGGGTTGTAACTGCTGAACATTACCACTATGTAAGGCTTAGATTATGCCCATATCTGCCTTTTCTAGGGTTTTTTATGCCCAAAGGATTTCTTAGAACTTTGGATTCAATCCCCAAATGCATTCAAATTGTCCAAACATGACTTGGGACTAACCGAAATTCATGTTTTAGGTTTGTTATTATGCAAGTGTTAATTATGGATAAGTTTATTCTCTAAAAATTTGATACACTTATCCCATTTATAATTTGGGCTCATCATCTATATTGCATCATGTTTCCCTGCAGAATGTCCCTAGGGTACACATGTCTACCTATGGCTCAATTGATTCCTCTCTACCTAGTCTCACTTCATAAACTACATCCTTCGCCTTCTTGTATCATTTAGAGTCCATCTCTTACTCTTACAAATCATTCATGTTAACAACAAATCACATTAACATATTTCTAAAAAAGTATAATGTGCATGTCCATGATGGTTTGCCTATTGCTAACAAATATATCGTCTTGGAAGAAAGAATCAGAATTCGCTAAAGGTGAAATTTGCAGGTTTAGTAGTAGCTTTGCAATGATTCAAAGATTTATTTAGTGGGTTTAGCATTGGATCAAGTAATAACACATGGTATGTGAGAAGTTAATAGCTACAACATTGCTCCATTTATGGGCATCGTGAATTCATATTTCTTCTTCTTGTAATTTGATACAATGTAGGCCAATGATAATAAATGAAACTGAAATATCAAGAAAGATCAGGGTTTCTATGAGTGAAGCTGGTCAATCCTTCATCAAGATGGCCAATCCCTCAATCCATGACCAAGTTCATCTTTGAAAACATTATCACATGGTTTAAATTTCCTAGAAGTTTGCCAATTGATCAACGTATGGATTTTCTAAGTAGCACTATCACTACCTTGATTAGAAAATTCCTTCTTCAACATCAAAAACGTAGTCCCTACCACCCTTAGGATAATGGAACATTGGTAGCATTCAATAAAATATTGGAGCCATGATTGACCAAATTTTGTAATTCAAATACAAGTTATTGGGATGAGAGGGTTCCTGCAATTTTATGGGCATGAAATAACACTACTAAGAGATTGCACAAGTACACGTCCTTTCAACTAGTATATCATCAAGAATCTATTTCTCTTGCAGATTTTTGTCAAATATATCATCTATATTGGCAATTTCGCTTGTACAACTTAGTTATGATGGATCAATAGACAAAATTCTAGTACAATTAATGCAATTGGAAGAATCTAGGCTTTTGGTTGACTTTCATCAAACTGTGGAGAAGGCTAGACATAACATATGGCATGATAACCACATAAGGAATATGATTTTTTTATAAAGGCATCCTACTTCTATTACATGATAGCAAGTATTTGTAGAACCCATAAAATATTTATATATTGGATTAGACATTTTGTAGTTGCATAAATACATGATTCAGGTGCAATTCAAGTGACTCATACACATGGAATTCTTAGAATTAAATGGTTGAATGAAACTTGACTAAAGTCCTATGTGCTTTACCCATGAAGATGTTCTCATGCATTCCTGTGTAAGGGAGCAACGTAGGGTAGGATTTGTTTTTTGTTTTGGTTTCAATTTCTTTTGTATTGCAAAGACTGTATAAGTCTATTTTGTTAGGTTGTCATTTAATGCATATTAACATGCCAAGAATTCCAATTATGAGTGCTAGTGTTTGTGAAGTTTATGTGGTTGGTTATTTCATTTCAGCCTTAGCAAAATCATGTGGTCATGGGAACCTAAATATCTTGTTTCATTAATTCTTTATTTGCACCTTGGAAAACTCTTTATTGTCATAGAGTCATCAGTGAGGTCAAGCTAGGTTAAAGGTTGGTAACCTATTGAATGAAAGAGTCTCTACAATTATGTATAGAGGGGTTGTGCAATAAACTCGTTTGGAATTTTTAAGATTCAATGACAAGGCTTCAGTTGACCATTATCTCCAATACATATATAGAGTTATTACATAAATTTATAGGTTGAGGAAATGTCTCTTGAAACTATACAAATGATATTTACTACCAAGTGTCCAAAAATCCACACAAATTAGTTAGTAATCTTTGCACATTTGACCAAATTTCCTAGATAACTCTAGTCATGAAAGTGGACCAGCTTAATAAAGTCAGCTAACACTTGGTTTGTTTCTTAGTTTGGTTGTTTTTTATTAGTTTTTTGCCACCCTGGATCCTATAGAAATCGCATAAGTACTAATGAGTGATCTCAGTTGCATGCATGTTTGGTATCTAATTTTATTTGTTCACTAATTAAAAATTGCATCCACAAGATGTCTCTAAGAGTAAAACAATATTCGTGAGATTAGATTAATTAATTTTGATTTAGTTTTGTGACCGTTGATTCAAGGTAGTATATGATTTATATGGGAAGTTTTAACACACTAGGTTGTTCAACGATGGTTCCAGATAGATTGCCACTATTCATAAACCTAATTTTAAACCATTACACTCCTCTACCTTCAATGTGTTGCTAAATCTCCTAGTATTTGTTATTACATGGGAGGTTATGAAATGTACCAAGTACTTAATCAAGAGGGCACGTGCACATACCCTTTGGATAGACAAGGCATACCTTATTCATGTTAAATACAATTATGCATTGATCGACCTGTCTATGAAGGGGGAAGATGTATATCATGCACTTAAGGATGCATAAAAGAATGGAATAAAAAAATGGGGAACCTATCTTATATGACCACCACATCATGAATAGAGGGGGTAATAGCACCATGATCTCTTTAATTAACAAACCCCATGTCCTTTTTTCATGGCAATTGATTGAGGGACACAATATGTGCAAATGTACCAGGGTTAAGTGCACCTTGTATGCATTCTCTGTGTTTGACTTATATGTATAAGGTGTTAAAATTAATTGGTGCAAATTCTTGATGGATGAACTACCTCAATATTTTTCCAATACATCAGCCTCATGTTTCATTTGCTAAGTGGAAATGGAAACCCCTGTTAGGTTTGATAACTTTACCCAATGCTAGACATGACTGTTATTTTCTTATAGTATAACTCATGGAAGTGCCAATAGGATTGAAGAAAAATGACATTAAATTATGTTTCCTTTCTCAATGCTATGATCACATGATTAAAACCATCAATTATATTTTATTGATCCCATAGACATTGTTGTATACATGTGGGAAAAAATTGGTTTCATATGGATCGAGATGACAATTTTCTATGGGTGAGGGTGGATGATCCCAACAATTTTCAATGACAACACTACCCTACTATTTGATTGAATCCACCTTTGATAAGGAGGCTTCTTCATGGATAGGGGATAAGAAGTCAAAAAATTCAACGAGAATGAACTACATCTTTCCTGGAAAGGACAAACAAAGTGTATCACACTTAAATATGATAAAGAAAATAAAGGGATTTGTGGTTCACTCAAGTTTCAAATTCAACAGAGACATAATCCACCATGTCCCTGAAGCAAATTTATTTTGTTGTTGTGTTGATGCAACCCATTTTAGATACTCCTCACTACTTTGAGAAATGAATTATAAAATCCTTGGTCCAGGTCATTGGATTTTTGCAAGGAGGGACACCCAAGAGATAATGAATGGTTAATCCATCAATCCACCTACCCCTAAAGTATCAAAATGACCTCACTAGTTGGAGTCTGCAACTACATCAATCGAAGTACCTATTGATACCTCCCAACCCAAGTAGATGGAAGACTCCTTTTTGCACTAGCTTCTAATTTTTGGGGCTAATAATGGATGGGGATTGAGTGAGGAGAAACTAAAGGAATATTAAGTGTTGGAAAAGTCCACTACACAAACTCAAGTCATCACCATTAAGGACAACCAACTAGAGTCAATTTTGGATATCTTTGGGTTCCTAATGAAGACCAAAGTAGCAAGAAAGGGACCTTCTGATGTTGATGGTTGAATGCAACATGCCATGAAAAATCCCACAATCTGTGATGTCACAAAAATTACATAGGTGGGGATTATTGGTGATACTAGCTGGAAAATTAGCAAACTGAAACTTCTCTATCAATGAACTAATTGTTTCTACCTTGATCTAGCTGCTAGGAATTAGGTGGTATATATGTTTTCAGGACTATTCTTGAAGCTATTTAGAATTTAGTATTACTTGAGGTTGTTTGTCACTTACTACTACACTATTATTTTTGAAGGATTGAATCCCATTAGAAGGGAATTTGAAAATCCTCATCTTTTCGTTTTGTCCTAAATGTTTTGGCCTCATGCTGACACATTGGCTGCAATTGCTGGGACTAAATAGGATACCAATATCAACATATCTTCCAAATTTGATTTACTTCTATAATATAAATGATAATATCTTATATCAACAAGGTGACAAGACTAAAAATCATTATTGTAACTACACAAAGATGAATGTATGGGAAAAATAGTGATCGGTTAAAGGTTTAACTAGTCTATTTTAAAAGGGGTATTAATCTATCAAGTTCCTTGGACATGGCCCCAACTGCTTACACATAACCCCAACCTTAATGGGTGCCTGGCATGCCACATAATTCACCACTGAACCAATACTACATTGCACTAAACCAAGACTGCATTGACAATTCTAAAATTGTCAAGGGCTAAAGAAAGTCAAATTCAACTATGAATTACGCAAATTCAAAATCTACAACTTTCACAAGATTTTGGCTTACACTATGTAGTGACGATGAATCCATTTTTTCTTAGGTCGATCGCTATGTGTACCTACCTTAATTGGATCCTCTGTTGATGTACATGTCGATTACATGAAGTTCTACTTCCTTTCATCGTTCTTGCTAGATCTTCATAATTCTAGACGGAGGGCCCAATTCTTGTAAAAGGTTTGAAATATATTCTTCTTAATGAATTTCATATAAACTAATAGTAAAAACAAACTACTCTGTCAGAACAATAAATAATGTAACATATAAATAGGGTACAATAAATATAGTAACATAGAAATAGGGTATATACTTGGCTAGTCTCCTTAATAGTTTGATCTTACCAACCAAAAATCCCATGGATATCAAACTTGATCACTATATTAGAACTTATAACGCTACTTAACCAACGAGATTCAATAAAATAATAAGTTATAATATACAAATATAAAATATGGTTATGAACAAGGATTACAACCCAAATATGAACAAAAGTAAGAGTCTTTACAATTAATTTGCAATCTTAATTAACTACTCAAGCATTATCCTCCACGATTTGGCACAAAGTTATGGACAAGTATGTAAGACCATAGATCCACCTACCATGAATAAATCAAAAATTTATAAGAAATAATACTTAAACATTAACACTAAGCATTAATTATGATGATAATTTTTTTTTTAAACAGAAATGATTATATTAAGCGGCAGTGGTATAACCACTGTAAAGGACCACAAATTTCAGATGCCCTTGAGGGAGCGGCAAACAAAATATCAACCACAGCCCTTATGGAAGCGGCAATATCCAGTGCCCTTATGGGAGCGGCCAACCAAGTTCAAAACACAGCCTAAACAGAGCATATACAGTGCCCTTGCGGGAAACTTCAAACCAAGTTCAAAACACAACCTAAACAGACCGGTATTCCAAAAAAAGAGCTAAGAGATTTTTACACAGGAGAAAGTTAGATAGAGGGACTGTAGAAAACATACAAAACAAAATTCAGAGAGTAAATGATTCAATGAGTGATTTCTCCTTAGCGCGAGGAGGCTCTAGGGCGCACCTCCGCTTCCAACCTCGCCACTTTCATTTCCACTCTTTCAACCTTTAGTTCCAATTCAGCCAAGAACCTGATAAACACTTGCTCTGTCTTCTGGATCCATAGTTCGAATTCCTTTCTTAGTTGCATCATGTCCTGGTCCACATTCTCAAAACGATGTCCACCCTCCAATTCGATACAATGCAGCAGTTGATTCATTTTTTTTTCAATTTATTCTTGATACCCCTAATGTTGTCTTCTACGTGCATAGCTAGAGCAGAAGAGGCCGAGGATTCCGAAGGGGAGTCCATTAATGCATAGAGGAGCATAGAGAAATCCAAGACTAAGAATGTAGCAATGTTGCAATTTACCCAACAATGGTGAAATAGCACCCATCCGCCACCTTGTAAATAGCTAAGATCATCCCGCCTCATTATTCTAGGGGATGCGGATGTATAGGATATCTCCATGAGTTCAGCGCTGAAGGAAAACAGGGTCAATGTTAACCCAAAAAATCCCTCACTCAACTTTACATGGCCTAAACCACCCAAGGACACCCACACATGACCCTCATTTGACCCCATTTGACCCCCACACCCTCAAAAAGGCTTGAAAATATGAAAAGGGGCTTAAAAATCCCTAAAAAGAGGCAAAATAGCTCTCATAGGGGCTAAAGCCTCCAAAAAGGGGCTAAACCCCATCAAAGGAGCTTTAAACCCCCAAAAGAGCTAAAGATTGAGCGAAAGGGGCTAAAAGCCCAAAAGAGGGGCTAAAGCCCCAACCAGGGACTTAAAGCCCTAAAAATCTTATAAATAGAGGGGTGGGGGTCACTCTCAAGACATTCCTTCTTTCCATATTGTTATGCTACCCGAGTGAGTGCCTTGATACCATTTTCCTCTCAAGCCATTCACCCTCCCTCTCATCCATCCTCCCATTGAGCCATAGCTCCCCTTTCCTAAGAGAGGTGCTCTCTCAAGCTAAGGCATGGTGGCCCATTTCAACCAGAAGGTATAATTGGTTTTCTGTTTTGTCTTTGCTTTGGTAGATTGTAGTTTTCTAACATTATTTACTTGCAGATCTATTGCTTAACATGTTCTTGCAGGTTTTTCATTGTTTTCTTGTAGGTCTTTGGGTTTTTCTAACAATTGTATGCAGAGTCTTGGAGCTTAAACCATAACCTTGTGTGCAGAGGGGTTCCGTTTTATTTTTTGTCTATTTTTCTTGCACCACCACTAGGAACCCTATCCTTCCGTCCTATAGACGGAAGGTAGTCGTTCCTACTCTACAGCAAGGGAGAAATCCCTACTATAGTCAGGATGATGGAGGTTGAAGCGGGCCAAGAACAAGGTTAGACAGTCCACCTCTCCCTCTCATTAAATTTAGATCGTGGCGCATGCCATGCACCACGCGCTTGCTTGGATACCCAACGTGTGCCATAAGGTTGGATGGGACACACTATAAACACAAGACTCCATGCAAGAGGTCTATCATAACTCAGAGGACATGACAATTGTTTCCATTATGTAGTGTGTAGAAAGGAGGGTTACATAGTAGGTATTTGTGGTCTTCATATAAAAAGGAGTATTGCACTGAACTTTACTTCCGATTTCCAGGCCTTGGACTTCATATGTTAGCTTGATGTGAATAAGGGTTTAACTTAGGATGGGAGTATGATAATATTTATCTAAAATGGTCTAGGCTTGTCTTCTTTTTATTTACTTATTATTATCATTTAATTTAATTTTCGGTGAAATTTTAGGTTACAAATATGGTAGAAAATTGAATGCTAGATATAATCTCATGAATCAAAATGGATAGATTGACCACAAATATATCTATAGGTGTTTTTTTTTAACAATTGAGGAAAATTGAACACCAATGGATATGAGTTCAAGGTAGGTTGGATAACCTCTTCCTATGTTAGTAAAATCTCTATTTAAATGGATATTTGGATCTCTGAATAACTATCAATCTACAAGGATGTAAAACATACATTCCAAGATCTTTTTTTTCTTTGATAATACAAAAAGGATTGGGTGGATTTGGATTCCCTTATTGGAGATTTTCCATACAGATCTTGTTTCTATGAGGTTCTACATTAGTGCTTGAAGGCATGTCACACGCATATGTTGTTTTGAGTGAAGAATTATAAGTTGCTATGTCTCATCATTTGAGATTTAGATTTCAAATAGATTATCAATTTACTCTAGAAAGTATGAAACAAGATTTCTTAGATGTCCTTTGAATACCTCGTAATCTTGTTAACATAGACAAATTCAATGTGCTAAAAGCCAAAAAGAAAAAGAAAATAATGTTGTAGTTATATTTTTCAAACAATGCTTGGGAATCAATGACATGACATTTAATCATTTAGGGTATTCTCTTTCTTAGGACATGCATAGGAAGACTAATTGACTCTTACCAATCACCTTTCTTTAGGGGAAATGGGAAGAGAATGACATGGAGAGAGACTTGGCCCTGTAGGGAAACTTGTGTGGAATTGTAACATGATAATTGAGAATTGAGTTGAATCTATTAGTGATGACTAGAACATGAATGCCTAATAAGTATTGAAGTTACATTTAAGCTTGAAGTTTTATTAGCTCAAAATAAAATCTTAGAAAAACGAGGATAAATAGATTCATTGTGCTGCTTGGTATTTCCATATTGAGAGAAGATATTTGAAGTCTTGACTATTTTTGTCCAAATTTTAGAACTTCCCACAAGATTTAGTATGACTCAAGTTCATTCTCATTACAATATTTGTTAATTCCTTTTCTCTTTAGTAGGTTCTCCAATTTAGTGCCAACCCTATTAAGTTGGATACTCATATAATCATATAGTTGAATGCAAACTTACGACAAGAATATTAAATAATTTGAAAAACAATCAAGGACTTGAGATATTAACCTTATATTGTGTTGCAAACTGTTATAGTTCTTGATCAAATTAGATGTTTGAAACATACATACTAATTGCAAAACCTTGTCATAATAGCTTCTGTGAAATATTGGAACCATGGAGATTTAAGGATAATCTATTGAGATAGTTGTATTTTTAAAACTCAATACCACCTTTTGGACCATGAATACCGTTTTAAAAACTAGGCATAAAGCATTGTATGAACATAAGCATGGCAGATACAACATTTTTTAAACTGATTGTACTTATAAATATATATATTTCTATGATGAGTAGTATATCTTGGCCATCAATCTTAGAGTTGGATCTTGTTAGTTCCTATGACGGTAAATGTAACCAAGTCCTTTGATTCTCTTATTAAGTTGTTTTCAATAACAAATTTGGTGTGACCATATTCTATGCTTGGGGTTTATCATATTTGTGGGTTGAACTTTAATATTCGATAGCTCTTGGTCAACAAACTCAATATTGTCAAATATTCTATTTCTTTAGAATTCTATAGATATGTGTACAATTTTTATTTTTTAATTATATAGTTTTTCGATGTTTAATGTTTGCGTAGTGAATAGCTATCAAGGATCACTACATATAGGCAAATCAATTTGGTAATAAGGTATGACTAGTCTAATATTTCCCTAACTAAAGAACCAATTTTCATAAGATGTTTTTCATGTGTCTAAAATTGTAGTTTTTTTTTAAATCACAACTCATTTTATTGAATTATTTTACAATGGCATTTGTTGGCTTCATTCATCATGATTTTGTTAGGATTCTTTAATTCAACCAATAAAATCTCTAAAGACTTCTTATAAAATTATCGAGAGGAGATGGTTTTGTGAAATTTTTGTATTAAACTTTACATTGCAATATTATATTTCAACTGTAAACTACCAAGAGAAGGTGCTAAGCAGCAAGTCCCTGCCCAATCCTAGACCCTACAGATCTAAATCCTCCAGTCATAGATGTAGCTACAAGTCTAGATTAAGCAGTATGTGCAACATATCCAGTTGTAGGGTAAGCAACACCGATGGTATATTAAGTAGTTGATACTGATGAAGAATCTATTTCTAAAAACATGGATGAAGCATATGATTTAGAAGTGGATTTCATAGTTGTTGACATCTATTACATGAGGTAATCGATTATGCTATTTCCTCCACTATTAAACATTGTTTAAGACTGTTGGCTTGTTCAAAATAAGTATAAGTTGCAGAACCCTTATCCTTGGCTTGGATAGTAAATTAAGCTGAATTTTCACCTCCTTGGGAATCAAGCAATGGTGGGATCAATGTTTGGAATGGGATTTGTGCTGCTAAAATGTTGTGGGCATATGTAACTAGTGTTTTTCATTGTATTTGTGTTGTTGGATCGTTGCAAGCATATGGAGGGGTGACATCCATCTATGTAATGTATGCCAGTGGAAGCAACAATTATTGTGCCTTAGATACAGGAGGATTTATAGAAAGATTGGGTATAAGTCAAATTCATCACAGCTTCTCTCGCTCTTCCTTGCTCACGCACACCATGGTTCCTACTTGGCAATACATAAAGTATTAGCATAGTATTTGACACATATTAACAACATATTAAAATACCTATTTTCCATTGGGATTCGTTGTCAATTTACCTTTTCTTCAAACACCATCTCATTTAGACTCCTCAGCCATTCAACTAGCTGCAATTGGAGGTATAATTTTTTTTTAACTATACATATGAACGGTTAGCCAACGAGATGTGGCCCTCATCCGACGAGGTTTCCATAAGTCTGACAAGGGCAATCTGTCAGACATTCGACTAGCACCCTTCGTATTTCCGATGGGAAGAACGTCGTACAAACGACAAGGTGAAGTCGGACAGTGGAGAAATCACCGTCGAAGAAATGACTAAACCGTCATCGAACATTCGACCTGTCGCCATCGGACATTCAAACCATCGTCGTCGCACATTCGACCCATCACCATTGGACATTCGACCCTTCGTCGTCAGACATTCGACGACAAAAGCCCGAAATTTTACAAAGGAACTATATCACATTCGACAAAGAGAAGTCAGATTTTCGACAAACTGGGAGTCAGAAATTCGACGACGTAGTGGTGAAAGACTTTGGCAGAGGACGTTGAAAATTAGACAGGTTTTGGAATGTGGTCGAATATCTGACGATAAAAAAATTTGTTGTTGTCGAATTACTGACAGGCGTCTGTCAAATTTCAAACATGACAGCAGTCGGATTTTGGGCTCAACTTATGTTGTGCTATGCTCAATGCAACGAAGCATGTGCAGGATAAGGACAATCAGGGGGATGTCTCCTCCCGGTAAGGGATGATCAAACTGCAAAAGATATATAAAAGGCTCTGCTTGGCTAGGGTTGAGACAATCTCAGGTTATATGGTTTATAACTTTGAAGCAGGGAGCCGGCATAAAGCTCAATAAGGAAAGAAAATGCATGAAATGCAATTACAACTTGATATAAATGGGAGTCCCTATTGGAGATGGACAACATAAAGTTCAAGAGAGAATATGAGGCTCTCGCTCAAAGACATGGAATGACTATAAGCGACTCCCAGACCTAAGGGAAGAATCTTATCATGGGTACCAAATGACAAAGCAGAAATTAACTAGGGCACCCATGAATAGGAAGGCTCTACCACTTGCGTAATGCCACTTCTAGTAGTAGTGTGATGGTTCTGTAACATTACGAAGTGGGTTTGTACATATAGTTAAGGCAACATGGCCATAAGGTGATGCATAATGCAATCAGAAATGTGATCCTATCATATATGCTAGTTCAAAATTATACTTGTAATAGATATGAACAGGTCAATACCTCAACAAAAGTACACTCAAAATAAGTCCCTACACCACAATATTAGGCAAAAACAATTTCAAATTCATTTTTATTTTATCAATTATTTGATTTTTTTTTTTTGATATAATGAAATCAAAAAAAATGTTTTGGTGGTATCACGTACTAATACTGATCATGCACATGCAGATGTGGATCCTAGACGACCGGATGGCTTCCCTCAATATCGTCGGAGGGGACGAGGTGATGATATACATGGTGCAGATGCGGAGCGTACGCTCCAGAGCATACACACCAACTTTGTCTGGTTGACACACAGGGTGCCTATGGTGCAAGTTGAGGACTTTCCCGAGGCAATGCAGAGGCAGGTGGTAGGAGTACCCCATGCATGGGTTCTATTATTCATACGGTTGGACAATGTCGTTGTTTGTTTTCATGATCAGCACCCCGGTACGCAAGCAGAGGCCTGGATATACATTTTGTATCGACTGCGTATTGTTTTTTTTGGTGGCTTAAAGCCCCAATTTTGTACCATGAAATTTTGTTCTATGACAACATTTTGGACTATATTTTGAAATGAAAAGCTTATAGTGATCGGTTTATTATATTTACATGTGTATTTATGTAACAAATGCCAGTCTAAAACATAATTTGCATAAGAATCAGCAACGTGATTGTAGATCCTAGGAATGTGAATGTATGTTATATTAATCTATCACAGTAATCTAGGGACTAAAACACAGTCTCATAAGAGATTTCAGACAATAAGGCATGAAAATGGTATAATTGTGCTACAAAATCAGTAGCTGCTCTGTATAATCAATAAAGAATGAGTAATACAATACAATGATCATGCTGGAAGCATGAATGACAAAGCAATTCAAATTCCCAAGGAGGTCATTCGAATTGAATGAGTGAGTCTAGCTTAACTGAATGTAAGCCACAGTCAACACTCAAGTTAACCACTGATCAAAACCCTAATTGACTCAACTGTGCCCTAACTAAAGTCAGAGTGCAATAAATGACTAATTCTAACTGAAAGTAGCTCAGACACATGTCATTGCAAGCCAACCAACAAGTGGTAGCGCATTAATGACTCCAATGAACCCCGATGAGGTTAACTGAAGTGTAACTGACCATCAGAAGTGGTTGGAGGCGCCCATGTTGACTCCGGTTCATTAAATAATCAATAAATAATAAATTTAATGAAGGAAGGCGCCTTCACTGCTCTGTTTAACTGATTGTAACCATTTGTTAGCAATATGGGGCATTAATGACACTCAGATCACCCCCGAAGTGCTCCAGTTAGCCTCCCCGAATGTAGGAGAAGGCTAAGTCAGCCTCCTTGACTGAAGGTAGGCGTGGGTGTGCTCATGTTGATGTCATCTAGTGCTCCTCTAATGTCAATTAAGTCAATAAAACTTAGGATAGTGGTCTAACTAGGCCAAATTGACCAAAATGAGTGTGTATGGTGGTAAATGTCTCCAACACCCCCCCTTAAGCTATACTGAGGAGGAGTAGAAAACATAAAATGCATAAGAATGCTAGGGCCTTGGAAACTAATGCCATAGGTCACCCTGTACAATATTGAAACTCAAACAATGTTCAAAAACAAACTAAGTGATGAAAAGAGGGAAAACCCAGTGGGAAAAACCCCCCCTCAAGCTGAACACTGAAAGTAGTAAGATCACCCTGATGAACTCGCCCCCAACAGTGAACGGAGGTAAGCGAACTTCTTTTCTGAAAATCTCTTGGTGAAGATGTCTGCAATCTGCTCATCAGTCAAGCAGTATTGCAGAATGATGGTCCTGTCATGCACTAGCTCCCTGATATAGTGCATGTGTATCTCTACATGCTTGGTCCTCTGCCTGGTAACTGGATTTCTGGATATCTTAATAGAAATTAGATTGTCACAAAAGAGTATAGTGGACAAAGTACTACCAAGATCAAACTCTGAAAGAATGCCTTGCAACCAAACTGCTTGGATGCAAGCATTCACCGCTCCTCGATACTCGGCCTCTACTGAAGATAATGCTATGGCGGCCTGCTTTTTGCTAGACCAGCAAATGGGACCACCACTAAACATGAATACATATCCGGAAGTAGAATTCTGATCAATAGAATCACCCGCCCAATCGAAATCTATGTATCCAACCAGCTCTAGCTCAGAGTCTACAACATAATGAATGTCGTAGGTCCTGGTTCCCTGAATGTACTAGAGGATCATCTTGGCTACCTTCTAATAAATATCGCGGGGCTGCTACATGTATCTTGATACAGCATTCATGGCTTAAGAGATATCAGGCTGAGAATGTGTCAAGTACAACAAGCTACCAATCAGCTATCGATAAATAGTGCAGTCCATGGGAGGTGTGATTTTTCCTCCTTCAAGGCTGATCTCTAAAAGGAAAGGGAATAGTGCAGGCCTACATTCAGCCATGTTAAACTTGAATAATAGGTCTAATATGTATTTGTACTGAGTGACCACTATCCCATCAGAATTTTGCTCAATTTCGAGCCCCAAAAATTGTTTTAAGAGCCCCAAATCACTCATTTCAAATGCATTATGGAGAGCATTTTTGATGACTGAAATAGAAGCAACTGTGCTACCTGTGATCAGTAAGTCATCAACATATAAAACAATAATAATCAAATTACCATCAAAATACTGTATATACACATTTGGATCTGATCTACACCTTTGGAAGTTTTGAGAGAGAAGAAAGGCATCCATCTTAGAATACCACTCTCATGGGGCCTGTTTTAACCCGTATAGTGACTTCTTTAGCTTGCAAACCAAAGATGGATCAGATATGTAGCCCTCAGGCTGCTTCATGTATATCTCCTCATGAATATCTCCATGTAGAAAGGCTGACTTAACATCCATATGATGCACTTCCCAATGCTTAGATGCTGAAATTGCCAAAACTAGGCGAATGGAGTCCATTTTTGCAACCGGTGCAAAAGTCTCATGGTAGTCCACACCTTGGACCTGGGAGAAACATTTTTCCACTAGCATTGCCTTATATTTGCAAGTGCTTCCATCAGCAGCAACCTTGGTCCGAAACACCCACTTCCATTGAACCAATTTCCTTCCGGGAGGAAGAGAAACTAGCTCCCAAGTAGTGTTTTTCTGAAGAGAATTCATCTCTTCATCCATGGCAACTTGCCATCTCGGATCCTTCTGAGCATGATAGTAGGAATTTGGGTCTAAACTTATGATCAAATAATAAGTTTCAAACAGCAAATAATTAGGACAAGAGAGCGCAATACCTGCTCTTTGGAAATCAGACCAGGTTCTCCTTGGATCATCCAGATTTCCAATGTTATCTCCTGCGGAGGAGAGTGTCTGTCGGGCCCATGTTGGGAGATGATTTTGTACTTCAGGTTCTGATTCAGCATCTGATTTTTTCTATACACCGATATTAGAAATCAGAGGATCTAAATCATGGTCATCACCCTCAATTTCATCATCCAAATATTCAGTAGAATATGAAGGAAATTCAACAGTTTTCTCCTTCTCTAGTTCCACTTCCTGAAGAGGCTCGTCGAACTTGACACTCCTTTCGATGATGATCTATTTTGTTTTGACATCCAGCAGCTTGGAACCTTTTGATTCATAAGGATTCCCAATAAACATACATTCAATGCTTTGCACTTGCAAAGCCCTCCATTTGTCAAGTGGAATTCGGGCCCATGCAATGGACCTTAACACCCGCAGGTTTGACACATCCGGCTTGTGTCCGAAGTATGATTCGAAAGGGGTCTTCACTTTCACGGATGAGCATGTCACTCTGTTCTGAATGTATGCTGCATCATGCATGGCTTCAGCCCACAAATTTGCAGCCAACTTCTTTAATTCCAACATACAAGTGGTCATCTCCTTGAGAGACTGATTCTTCCTTTCCGCTACACCGTTCTGTTGGGGAGTGTAGAAAATTGAATGTTGGACCTAAATACCATTTTGGGAGCATATGTGCAACAACTCATTACTGACATACTCCCCACCATTATTAGATATCAAGATCTTGATCTTTAGTCCAGATGCATTCTCGGTCAAGGCCTTCAGTTCAGTGAATTTTTCACATACTTCAGACTTCTTTTTGAGAAAGAAGACCCATGTGTACCTAGAAAAATCATCAATAAAAGTCAAAAGATACCTTGATCCATTCATGGATGTGATAGGCATGGGACCATTGATATCAGAATGTATCAGCCCCAAGATGCATGTAGCTCGGTTTGCCTTCCCCCGATCGAACTTGTGCTCAGGGTGCTTTCCAACAACACAGCCCTTGCAAATTCCAGTGGTTTCCTTGATGACCGGAAGGCCTTCAACCATGGAGTTTTTCTGTAATTGCTGCAAGTATTTGAAATGGAGATGGCCAAGCCTCTCATGCCATAGTTTACTCACTTCATTTCCATGAATCAGCAATGCGATGGCCTTTGCATCCTCCACAAAGTGGGAAAACTCTTAGGCTTTTGCATGATGGTTTGCAAGGCCTTTTGCAACAAGTTTCCCGAATGCAAGATCCATTATCTCAGCATCATTCAGGATAAAGGATACTCTCTTAGGCACTCTTGTATGTGTCATCTGATAGACACTAAGGAGATTTGATTCCAAAGACGATACATACAAAACATTTGAAAAATATCCATTTTAGAGATCAACGGTACCTTGTCCTTCTGAAATGATGGTGGAGTCATCTCCCATGTGGATGGGTATGGATTTGCCGGTCTCCAAAGATGAGAAGGAGTCTCTTTCAGCCATCATGTGGTTCGAAGCTCCAGAATCAATCAAGAGTGTTTTGGACTTCGAAGTGATTTCCATGAGGGCATGACCTCTTTCATGCTATGGTTCCCGATCTTGTTGATCTCTCCTCCGAAAGCTTTCCGGAAGATTGATGTGATTTCTCTCAAGGAGAGAGGTAGCTTCATCAAGTTTCTTCTTTATGCAGGCATGTTCAAGGTGGAATCCCTTCTCACAGTATGAACACTTGACTTTTTCCTTTCCATGATGTCCTTTTCCTCTATTCTTCTTTGTGTCGGAAGACTCATCATGCTGTTGGTTTTCAACTTTAGGCTTAGGAGCTTCGAATTTAGTTTTTGGGTTCTTCTGCTACTTTCCTTTACCCTTCAAATCTTTGGGCCCCGAGACATGGAGGGATTGAACACGAGAGGATCTGATGATCCTCATCTGGACAAGCTTATCATGTTCACTTGTTAGGGACTCAATGAAGGCATTGAGTGTAGGCATCTTCCATCCAGGGGTTGTGAGCTTCCCCACACAGAATGTAGAGACAAAAACTAAATAATTAGCTCCAAGTTTGGAGAGTATGGAGAGGATGAGCTGATCATCCTCCTTCTCCACTTTGCATTGCTTCAACAGTAAGAAAATGTGCTTGAACTTTGTGAAAAAGTCATTCAAGGTCTCGAAATTGGAAGGCTGGAGAGACATCAACTCATTCTCAAGCTAGTATACTCTCAAATCATCTTGCTTTCCATACAAGGTTTCCAATTTGTCCCAGATTTCCTTTGGAGTCTTCAATCCTGAAAGATGGAAAAGAATATCCCGGGAAATAGAGAGGCACAAGAATTCGAATGCTTCATCCTTCTTGTTCAAGAATCTAGCTTTGTCTGTCACAAAAGCAGGCTCTTCTTCAGTGTCCATAGTGACCCTATAGAGTCCTCTGGCACGTAGCTGGATCTCCATGTCTCCTTTCCATGAGTGGAAATTGAACAGAGTCAAGAGTTCTACGGAAGAAGCCATCTGAATCTACTGGAGTGAATGCTTTCACTTGTTAAAAACTTGAAAATCACAACAAAAAGGGCACTGTAAGGTCGAACAACCTGCACATTTTAGGCTTTCATCACACCTAGCATAGTCAATCAAGCAAGCTTGATCAACAATTTCCTTACTTGGGGTATTAAGTGGTAAGCCTTGGCTTCTAGTGCAGTGCTGGATTTTTGAGCTATTGCTCAATTTTCATGCAAGATCTGTCAAAAACCTTGTTTTTGAGAGATCTGAGCTTTGTCCCACCGTGAGATCTGATACCATATTAATCTTTCATAGTAATCTAGGAACTAAAACACAGTCTCATAAGAGATTTCAGACAATAAGGCATGAAAATGGTATAATTGCGCTACAAAATGAGTAATCGCTCTGTATAATCAATAAAGAATGAGTAATACAATACAATGATCATGCTGGAAGCATGAATGACAAAGCAATTCGAATTCCCAAGGAGGTCATTCGAATTGAATGAGTGAGTCTAGCTTAATTGAATGTAAGCCACAGTCAACACTCAAGTTAACCACTGATTAACACCCTAATTGACTCAACTAAGCCCTAACTGAAGTTGGAGTGCAATAAATGACTGAGTCTAACTAAAAGTAGCTCAAACACATGTCACTGCAAGCCAACCAACAAGTGGTATTGCATCAATGACTCCAATGAACCCCAATGAGGTTAACTGAAGTGCAACTGACCATCAGAAGTGGTTGGAGGCGCCCCTATTGACTCCAGTTCATTAAATAATCAATTTAATGAAGGAAGGCGCCTTCATTGCTCTGTTTAACTAATTGTAACCATCAGTTAGAAATATGGGGCATTAATGACACTCATATCACCCCCGGAGTGCTCCAGTTAACCTCCCCAAATGTAGGAGAAGGCTAAGTTATCCTCCTTGACTGAAGCTAGGCGTGGGTGTGCTCATGCTGATGTCATATAGTGCTCCTCTTATGTCAATTAAGTAAATAAAACTTAGGATAGTGGTTTAACTAGGCCAAATTGACCAAAATGAGTGTGTATGGTGGTAAATGTCTCCAACATGTTATGTGTTCAAATTGTCGTTTTAATAATATTACACGCAAGAATCTTCGTAATAAAGTCGGATCTCTAATACAATACACACCATTTAGCTTTGATACCCCTAACTGCGATTCAAGACATACCTCAAGGGATCGAATACCATGAGAGATGGCATCACATAGTAGCTCAATCACGGCACTATATTCAGCAACATTGTTGGATGATGGTCGGAGACATACACCCCCTAAAGACACAACATGACCCGTAGACGTACAGATACCCCAAGTAGCCAAAGCTGAGTTCTAGGTGTGGCGGCTAGCACCATCAGTGTATCCTACATATGTTGAATACTCTTTTGACATCTTCCACAACAAACGGAAGCATGTCAACAAACCGAATCACTACAAGGGGTCCAAAATTAAACTATGCAATTGTACAGTAATATAAAAGTATTAGCCTCAACTAAGAATTATGCATAGTACTTTTTAATTTAGAGCCCATTTCTAGGATCTTCTAAGGCTATCCCTTCATAATCCACTAACTCATAAGCGCCCTTCTATAACACTCATTGAACCACCTAAGGCCCATGCCACATGGGGTTGAACTTAACTGCCCCTAACGGTTCACTAGCTTGGTCATATAAAAGAACCAAGTCACCTTCACTAAATCTCTAAGGAGGGACAGATTTATCATATTGATCCTTAACGCGACATCTGTTCACTTCAAGAGCCACTAAGGCATCCCGATGCTACTCATCAAGGTTCTCTAAGTGGACCAGACGTTCTTCCAAGTCAGAAATATCTGGTAAGAGTTCTACGGCTAGCTTCAAAGAATGGATCTCGCATTCAATCGGCAATATCGACTCCACCCCGTGTACTAAATGATATGGAGAAAAACTAGTGGCAGTCTTAACAGCGGTTCGATAGGCCCACAAAGCAGGGTAAAGAATAATGTGCAAATTATTCTTGCTTTGTGCAATGGTTCTTTGGATCTTTGCAAAATGGACTTAAGGGATTTGTTTACATCTTCGACCTGTCCATTCACTTGAAGATAATAAGAAGATGAATACTCTTGTTTACCCCAATTTGGAAGATAACTCATCCATCATCATATTTTGAAAGTGTCTTCCATGGTCCGTGACAAGTTCTCTCGGGATACCAAACCGAGTAATGATCTAATTGAACACGAAGTGAGAGACCGTCTCACCGTCGTATTTGATATTAGGCATAGCCACTGCCCATTTCGTGAAGTAATCCATGACCACTATAATGTGATGGTGCCCCCCAGCTAAATCTGGGTTGAAATCCATAAAATCAACCCCCCACTTGGTGAAGGGGACTGACAATGATAATAGGGTGTAATGGGGCAGGATGCGAATGAATGTTTCATGCAAACACCTGGAAAGGATGGCACCGCTTGACTGCATTAACACAATCCTCAAATATCAATGGCCAGTAATAACCCACTCTCAATATTTTTTGGGTTGTAGCAAGCCCATGAGTCAAACATCGACGCAAAATGGAATCCACCCCACGGCGATAGAAGATGTCACCACCAATGAGGTATTTCTTAGCAACGTGTCATAAACGTCGACACTCATCCCGTGAGAGGTGAGGAGGTATCTTCAAAGTCTGTAAATATACTATGATGTCACCATACCAGGGGTCCACATTTGAGATGAGGAAGATATGCTCCTCAACAAAATAATCTTTGTGAATCTCAACCTCGTCCAAACTAGGAAAATCCGACATGAGCTCCGCAAAGATCAATGATTTCTTCAATTTTGCTGAAACAAATTCGAGATCGAACTCTTGCAAGATAACAATCCATTTATTATATTTCCCCCTATCGTTCGTCTGGTTAGGACGAACTTAAATGGATTAATATGAACCATAACCAAAGTCTGGCGAAGGAGTATATAATGTCTCAACCGTTGAACAACTTGAATGGTCGCTGAAGCTAGCTTCTCAACATGGTTGTATCGAAGTTTGGCATCAATCAGGTTCTGGCTAAGATAGTAGACAACATGTTCTTGGATCCCATCGTCCTCTTGAACCAAAACCATCCCAATCGTATCTTGAGAGGTGGCCACATATAACAAGAAATCACAGTTGTAGTAGGGTGGACTAAGCACGGGGGTCGATGCCAAGGATATCTTCAATGCATTGAAAGACTCCTAAGCTCCCTCATCCCAGATAAACTAAGTGTCTTTCTTCAAAAGGGGCATGAAACCCTTGGTCGAATTGGAAAATTTGAAAACAAACCTCCGTAAGAAGTTAGCCATCCCCTGGAGACTTTGAAGGTGTCTAATAATGTGCAAGGCAGACAACCAAAGTATTGCCTCAACCTTAAGAGGATTGACCCTAATCCCCTCCTTAGAAACGATGAATCCCAATAACCGACCTAATTTTATGCAAAAGATGCACTTTTGAGGGTTCAACCGAATTTGATATCGACGACATCTCTCTAAAACCAAGCACAAATGGTTTGGATGATCCACTCTCAAATGAGAGTGAGCATCTAAATCCTCCAGATATACTTCAATAATCCGCTTAAGGTCATGAAAATCAAAGGTCATCGCCCATTGAAACGTAGCTCCGACGTTTTTAAGGCCGAAGGGCATTTTTCAATACGCAAAAGTACCCCAAGGGAAAATGAAAGTTGTCTTGTGTTGGTCCTCAATTTTGATTTGAATTTGATTGTATCCTGAAAAACCATCCATGACCGAAAAATACCTTGCTTCCCACACACTCATCCAAAATCTGATCATTGAACGGTGTGGGAAAGTTATCTTTAGGACAGGCCTTGTTCATGTCTCTAAATTCAATGCATACCCAGATGGTTCCTTGCTTCTTATCAACCAGAACGGGGTTGGACCCCCATTCAGTCAAGGGAACCGGATATCCATCCTTGAGGAACTTCTCTATCTCTGCCTTAATGGTAGGTGCGTAAGTGTTGTCGAACAAGCCTAGCATCATGATAATTTTTAATCTCATGCTCGACAATCCAAGTGTCTATTCTTGGAATCTCATCATACGACCAAGAAAAAACATCACAGAATTATTTAACAAGCTTAGTGTATGTCGAAATCTCATCGGGAGAGCAATCTACCCCAATGTAAACATTCTCAACCTTACGAGGAGTCCGAGAAATGTTGATAGGGATTGTAGGTGACAAATTAGCCATGTTCCCTTAGGCATATATACCATGAGTACCTAATGGGATCATGGGACTACCAACCTTCTCGCTAAGGGTCACCCTAAAGTCATCACACTCAATTTGTTCAAGCTCTGGGAGGAAGTAAGAGCGATGATGCAAATATTCCCAAGTTATTCCAAACCATTCATGGCTTCAAGAATCGCTTCATTTGGAAAAAAACATCATCGAAGAATTCATGTGAGCGTGACAACGCAACTACCCAAGCAGGAAGTGAAAAAGTGCCCTCCTCCTTCGTCTGCAAAGAGGAAGGACTAGGGTCCATAACGGGATCAAGAGTAGCTTGATAAGAAATCTCCGTTACAGACAACGGCATCTCCATCTTGGTATGTCTAGGATCTTCATCTGAAGTTCTCGGAGAAGAGAGAGTCCAAGGGTCCCCCAAATACATATTTTGAAATGGGACCGAACTCGACGACGACGATTTGCTACCAAGAGTGGAACCTATAATCAAGATTGGTGCAGAAATATTAACAGATCCCATCAAGGACGGATACATTCCTACAGCAACATTCTCAGTTGTCAACTGAGAATTATCAATGATTGGGATGGTGGACCTCGACGATGTTGATGAACTAGAATTATCAAATGATTGTTGCTCGATTGTGACAATCCGATCTTAGAAAGGGAAGCAAATCACATGAAATATGGAAGACATAACTGCTCTCATATTCTAAATCCAGTTACGGCCCAATAAAATGTTGTAGTTAAGGGGTGCATTAACCACCTCGACCTCGATGGACACAGTATTCCCTCCCAACCAAATCTGGAGAGAAGGAATAATACCATGTGGTCGAAAAGAACGTCCATCAAAGGCAGTCAACATGGTCCCGGATTTCGACAATGGGGGTGAACCAAAACCTTTCCAACAGGTTAGAGACATCGCAGAGGCCGCAGTGCCTTCATTAATTATTATACGTTTGATCATGGTTTTCATACACTCCACATGGAATATGAAATCCACATGGTAAGAAAGTGAGGTTGTTCCTCATGGGTTTCAAATCTAATCATTGCGGAAAGATGAGAATCAACCATCCCAAGGGCAGTCAATAAATCATTTCTCTATGAAGGGTAAGTTTGAAGAACTTCGAGAGCTGACATCACACAAGGAGTCTGACCCAAATCCTCAACAATAGAATAGAGCTGGGAAGCTCGAGCATTAGGATTGTTCCCTAAGCACTTTAGGACTCCTTTAGGAATGTGAGGTATACCTTTAGGCTTGTAGGCTCTTTTCCCACATTGGGTTGCGACAAACCATAATCTTTAGCACGCGTCACAACATTAGCAGCAGACATCATGTTGATACAATCGTGGCCACCTTCAACGTTTGGTGGGTTTTAATGCTCACCAGAAGTACTTTTGGATTCCACGTTCCTCGAATTCATATTTTGGTTGTGCGGTAAAGAATCCGTTAACACAGTTGGGTTCTGTGTAATGAATTTTGAGGCTTCATCGATACGAGGGCACAAGTAAGTGAGGTGATCTCGCCCACAAAGCTTACAAGGGAACTTAACCTTACGTTTAGACTTCTTGTAGCCCCCAGCATCACTACCATTCTTGTCAACATTAGCATTCTCCTTCCTATTCCCACCTCTCCTATTGTTTCTTCTCTTTTTCTTATTCCGTCCGGGTTGTTGGTTACCCTTTTGGTTTGACGAGTGTACTGAAATCACATCCATCATTTGGGTGGGATTAGACGAAGTCGTAGCTTGTCTAGACATAGACTGGTTAATAGAAAATTTTATCATTTTATTTGTAACATGTTCTACAACTTTAGTACTTGCAGAGCCAACGATACCATCAGCATGTGCCCCAGGTTTAAACTTAGGCTCGAAATTTTACCATGGAGCGTTAGGTATAATCTCATACAAAATCCCAAACTGAGTGTAAATCAAGTCTAGTTGTTGAGCTTAGAAGATAGCATGTTCCTCATTCATGACTCCGGATGTCGAAAAATCCTTCGCAGTATAAGGAAATAACGACTTAAGGAACCATTCCAATAGAAACTCAGGTGGAATGTTGGCCTTAATCAACCTCTTCCTTCTACGCCACTCTTGAATATGATCAGAAATGTGTGTGGCTTTGCCTTGTCGAAATGTCGACAAGAATTTAGCACCAGCATAATTGGAAGAGCACCATAGGTGGAAAGTGGTATCATCTCCAGGGTCCTCAACGTTCTTACCTTCAAACCTTGGTATGTCCAAAGGAAGCTTAGCGGGAACAACCGACCACATCGCATCATGAGAAACCGAATCATTGGTCAATTTCGACAAGTCAGGAAAAATTAGTATAACTAGGAAATGGATCCTAGGTTGAGCCATTTGGCTCCATGCTCCCTGACAGGATTGATTCACATAGGGTTGATTGTTATAAAGACCGTGGCCTTGGTCAGTAGGGTAATAACCTCCTCCTACTTGACCCATAAAAGGATACATGGGAATATTATAGTTTGGTACACCTTGAGACTAGGGTGCTACATAACCATAATTATAAGACTGATATAAGGGTTGTCCCCCATACATATAAGGAGGCACATAACCTCCCGAAACAACAGGACCGACAGATGAGGGAACAACATGGCTAGAGGCAGTACTTTGTCCTGAAAGACCGTGCGGGTTATAAGGAGGGTGTGTCATGAGAAACGCATTCGAAGGAACACGTGCAGAGGACAATGGAACATATGAAGGAATGTATGATGTACCTCCAATGTTCACATTTCTAGAGTCACCTCCATGAGAAGGAATCCCAATATTATGCCTGAATGAAACATGTGAAAATCCTCCCACGAAGGGTGCAGAAGGTACAATATGACCACTACCAACCCTATCATCATGGAAATGGATGGTAGTGCCCCTAGCCACAACACTAGGACCAACACCAAGATCAATGGCAAAAGAGAGGAAACTATCAGTCATATCTGGCATGTTAAATATAAAAGACCCAATGCTAGAGGGAACATGCTGAGTCTCACCATTCGATCGACGTGAGGAAGACCTCCCGTAAGAAGCTGTGAAATTTGACATATGGGGTTGTGAATTAAAGGAAGCGCCTCCCCCATGAGGGTCGATTTCAACCGAATTCCAAGTTCTACTGAATGTCACATTCCCCGTTCCAAAGGATGGAGAAGGAGGGACCTTCGAGGTCTCATATGTATGACTCATGATGATATCGGTGTGTAGATCAATGTGTGTATGAATATGACTAGAATGTCTAGTCCTCTTTTAAGGAGGAGTAGTAGATCCGCAAGGCGAAATCCATGCCAGATGGTGAGAACGGTGGGGTGTCGGACCTCGCTCCATGATGACTCCACAAAAGTAAAAAGACTCAACCAATAACGAACCCTAAAGCAATCTAGCGCACAAAGAGCACACTCCTAAGAAAATCTAAGCCAAGTGCAAGCAAGCCAGGAGGGAGGATAATTAATGAACTCCTAAATGTATCAGGTATGTCTCTCCTAGGAGAGGCCTAAGACTCCCATACACTACAAGCAGAGGTGCATAACTAATTATAATGGCCCTCAGCTTCAACACATAAAGTGATTGTGATGTCCGACCCATACCTGACTAGGACACTCATAGAATAACCTCCGTAAGTACCCCCTATGATACCTAGGTAAGACAACTAAGGTCACCCCAATATAACCAATGCTCAAACGGACAGCCGTAGGTGGGATCTACCCTATGGGAAGGGTAACAAAGCCCGAAGCTCGAAAGCACCAAAGGTACCTCAAAAGCCCCCAAATACGAATAAGATCCTGGAAGTATATCCGGCATTGCACAGAGAGTGGAAAGGGGATATCCCCACCACAAATGTGTACGTTGCCTCGTGCTTAACTCCTGTGTAAGAGGATCCTCCTGAGAAACTAATTATACCAAGGATTTCTCTCTCACACTTGGACATACACCTGAATGTTTTGTTTAGTAGTCTTGGAGAAATTTACTCACAAAAACCTATTCCAGGACTCTAAAACCTAAGCTTGTTGATGCACCACTATCAAATAAGAAGGGTAATTCATTTTAAATTAAGCATTTATTTTAAAGGTTGTGATTACTCAAAGGAAATGGTCATGCAACTAGTGATGTTATGACTCAACAAATGAAGTAAATATGCACACCTAACAAACAATGCCAAGTGCAAGTTGTCTTTAATGATGAAACTGGGTATGCCACTACATGAGATGCATAAATTTTTCCTTCAAATGTCAATGCTATCTTTTCCTATATGAAAGCCTAATCATTATTCAACTAAGCAAACCTAATGCAAGCACTAGTTCATGCAAATGCATCATGCATAAACATGCAAAAACAAAATATTTTTGTATTTTTGTAATAAATGATATGTAAATGCAGTGAAAATACTCTAAAACTCAGGCCCTGTAGCAAGTCTCAAACATAAGCCACGCAAGACTCTGAGATAAGAAGGTCTAATGTAGTAATATCAAAACAAAAAAGAAGGATGACAAGAACAACTTTTACCTAAAAATCAAAAGAAAAAGGTCTATGGTCAAAAACAAAGGCAGGAGACAGACATCAAAGGCATCCAATAATACTCGGCAACATTCAGAACCCACCCAGCATCTCTCAAACATCCAAGTCACACTCAAAATAGGAGCATACACGACTATTCACCGAAAAACCGTGTGTATGCGCGACTATTTAGGGAAAACACGCGTGTATACGTTACTGATACATCTATGACCTGTGTACAGCAAGAGAAAGGGGGTAAAATGATAGGGTAAGACTTAAATTACTTCAACGGGACACCAATGAGATAACATACTTTTGAACCCAACATAGAAACACAGAGAAACAGAGAGTAATTCAAGCACGTTGTGCACTTAAACCCAAAAAAAAACAAGGAACCTCCGCCGTGGAGTCGCCAATTTTGTTATGGAGAGAAATTTCCTATGGCTTGGGGTAGACCACAACAGACTGAATGACACCAGAAATCAATCCACTTCAATATGCAAGAGATATAAATGTTGCTAACACTAAGGGATACGGAACATACCTTATTCTGGACGATTGTAGTAGATCCCCGTTGAGCTTTTCAACCATGCTTGTACCTACATTCCATTCTCAACAACAACGAAACAACCAAGCATGATATATGTTAAGTGTTAGGCCTACTCTATCATATATAAATCCAACATGTATAATCAAATACAACTACATCCATGGATAAGAATATTCATAGTCATACACATGTAATGGATGAGAAATGGATATTTCTATTAATAATGAATAGAGATAACAATGACAAACTCTTTCGACACCTCGTCGAAACGGAGAAACAGAGTCCTCCACCTAGACCTCCACCACTTCAATCCTCCATCTCAATGGAAAGCTTACAAAACAATGGCAAGCTTGGGAAGAGCAGCAATGTGTGCTCAAAAGGACAAAGGGATGTAGACTCAAACATGTATGAATGGAGCAACAATCCACTATAGTTTCCTTGCTCTCATAGATTCTCCTCCTCTGATGCATCCAAGAGGCTCAATATATATCCCTTCAATAAGAAACGAAGAGTCAAGTCGAAGCGTTTTCAAGCATATGGAAAGCCAATGGTCAAATTATTCGTGACTCATTGAGGAAAACTCCAAATATTTTATTTTTATGCACATTTCCCGATGTACGCAGGTCACAGTGGAGCAAGATGCATGTACACACGGATTTTAACCTAAAACCTGTGTATGGCAATAAATAGGTGGTTTTTAAGGGATATCTTGGATCATCAAAGTATATTTTGAGAAAAGGGGGTCCAAAGAGTCTATAGAGGGACATGGAAGGCCATAAAAGTGTGATCTACCAAGTGTGGTAAAATCATCTATAACACTTGGTTCTAATCCTTTAACACTTCTCTCTGCTACCAATCACTTGGGAAAAGAGCCAATAAAAATTGCATCACCTCCAACCTCCCACCAATGTGTACTACAACCCCCAACTATTATAACACAATTGCTCAAGGGAGACTAAAATGCCATGCTGCATTTATTTTGGTGTCTTTAGGTAATAATAAGGTTATTGCCTTGGCTCCCAGTTAGAGAGATTTCAAGAAAGTATGGAACCATATACACTCATACATCACAAGTGACCACATCCATCATCATCCACCACTTAGAAGGGAATCACTCAAAACCATGACAAGGAATTCAACTCTAATGGATTTGAATTTATGCAAGATCCTAAGTTTTCATAGAACTAGAAGCCCACATAAATGCATGAATAGAGAGAAGATGATATTATTCCACTAAGATGAGGGGTAAGGGCATCATTGAACTAGAGATAACATGAATCAAAGCATTAGCCATGCAAGGGGCACACCCTTACTTCCATATAAAAAATCAAACAAAAGGAAATAGAATTGAGCAATGACCCTCATAAACACTCAGTAGTATTGTCAACTACTCCTACACTTGGCATGCACTCAAGCAAGCTTTGACTATGTTTCCAAACCCTCATCGATGCTACCACCCTCCCCAACACTACTTCCAACAAAATTGCCATAAAATCCCTAATACATATATCGGCATGTTAAAAAGTAAACCGCCCTTGTCCCCTTAATAGAAGGCAACATATTTTTTAGGTTTTTTTCCCTTTTTCAAACCCCCAATATGAAAACAAACGCTAAGATATTTCCTAGTTAGTGACACCCCCAGCCCCCCATTCATGAAGCATGGTGTAAACACTTCCAAAGTAGCTGGAAAAAAAAATACTCTCTTTACGAGGAAAATGTTTACACCAAAGCATGGTGTAAACACTTCCAAAGTAGCTGAAAAAAAACAATACTTTCTTTACAAGGAAAATTTGTATACCAAGACCAGTCAACTCCCTCTGCAACTCCACCAAACCTACTACCTACAAATCTATATTGGTCGCAGACCCTGAAACAACCACTATCAATTGTAAATAACTCATCAGCTATGTTATCATAGCATCTCAATCCAAAGAATAGTGACCACCTATGAATACAAAATATTATAGACAAAAGCAACTTACCAACTCCATCATCCTCCAAGTCAATATCATAGGAAAATTTCAATGGACACCACAACATAAGTTGTCTACGACATTCCACAAAGATAATCATATCTCCACACAAGATTAAGATAAATGGATCGCATCTATCAAAATCACAAAGATAGAAATATACACAAATCAACTTCTCAAACCTAGAGTACAAGACTCGTGGTACATGCAACAATCTATGCAAGGGCACCAATAACCTATCAACATGAGAATCCCTCTCGTGTACATCAAATACTCAATCAATTAAATCAATCTGAACTAGGTCAAATTCCTCATCCTGAGATTATTGGAACCAAGGTAACATCATGGAAAACACCATCCTTTTGAGAGAATCCATGGGAAACTCCCTTGTTTGAGAGAATCCATCAAACATATTCATGTACTCTACAACACTTTAATCAACTGCAAATCTAGAAACAATCTCAACATCATCCTCCGTCGAGGTGTCAGATCTCACTTCTAATGAACTGGAAGTCTCGCAAATGAAAGAAAACAAAGCAACATGACTAACAATCTCATAGGAAGCATACTTTCCCTCATTGAAGATTTGGGCACTACTATATGCTCTCAAGCCCCCTGCAATGTTTAAGTAATCCATCTCGACTTTCTATAAGATAGAGTAGATGATGGATATCCATAAAATCTCACCTCAACTTCCTTTCAATCTAACACATCTCGAGTCTCTAAATCCTTTTATGGTACAACAACCTCCACATTCTCCTCAACCACTAAAGGAGAATCCTATGAGTTGCACGACCTCACTTATCTTGTAAGTTGTAGAAGTATCACAGTGTCCATCAACACAAGATGTTATCACAACATCTTGAATCATGGAATCAACCACCAAAACCACAATAGCTTTTGAACCTATCTCCATTGGCATCACTCCATGAATGTGCCTCCTCAAAGCCAGAAGATTCTTCTAGCCTCCCACTAGAATGTACAAGGGTCATTGGATTCGAAAGTAACCTATAAAGGCCACCCTCTCTCACCCCTCTAGCCAAAGTCATGGAATTAACTAGACTAAAATCATTGATGGTGCACAATTATCCCTCGAATGTGAATTTCCATTGTACATTTTTCATACAAAACACTACAACAATATTATTCCTCAAAACCAAAAAAAAGAATCACTCAACTCAAGAACGTCACTTGAAGGCATTTGAAAAGAAATGGAACCAACTCCTCTCACAAGGTAAGCGACATCATCACAAAGCTCCACAATTATATCCCCCTCTTGCTCATAAATTGTGTTGTACAAGACTTTCCATATGTCATGTGTCTCAAAGCTCCATTGTCCATATACCAACACTAAACACAATGTTAGAAGATAAACAAGAGGCCATGGAAAAGGCATTCTCAAACTGAGAGTTAATCTCCTCTACACCTGCTATTGTCCCAACTATAACCTATTTCAAACCCCTCATCTTCTTCTTCAATAGAGATTTACCAACATAATGTCTCGTCTCTTGACATTGAAAGCACATCACTTTACCTAAGTCCTCATTTCGTGTAGTTGGCCCATCATTTTTATTGAATCATTCCTGCTACCCTTCTTTATTCCCCCGATGAGATCAAGAACATCAAATTTTCTCTAATGTTTTGAACGAGCCTTGCAATCAAATTTCTTCTTGCACGAGATCAATCCAAAGCTTGGGAAACTTTGGAATATTCTCTTGAGCACAAATACCCTAAACATAACGCATCCCAAAAGGAACAAGTCCTTTTAGAGCAATGGATACCAACTCTTGATTTTAACCTTGTGTTTCAACCTTGAGGTTGTTGTGAAATAATGTATAAAACAGTGAAAAAAGTACAATATTCAATTTCCAAACAACCCAAAATTCTAAGCAATCGAAGGAGAAAGATATCAAACAACTTGGATAAGTTCAAACCTTCTAACAAAACTTATCCCCCATAAACCAAATCTAAGATTCTAAAATGTATATCTTAAAACAATTATAATAGTTGTACAACAACAAATATAGCATTAACAAAACAATGCTTAGATTCTTAAATGAAGATGTTTAATCACTTACAAACCGTCCTTTTACTTATGTCAAATTATTAAGACATATCTAGTTATAAATAATAATACATGAACATATATTGCTAAAAATCAAATCTAGAAGATGGACAAATTTTGGATAGTAGAAAACTTCATTTTTCTCCCCAAGATGGAGTACATGTACATACCATAGCCTTCTCTCAAGTCTAATACATATTCATGGGCTCTCCAAAAACCTAACAAGGGAAAATATAAAAACCTTAGCTCAACCAAGGAGCTCCATTATGCAAGAATCACTCCAACATATCCTCCAAGGCAAGGCGTCCTCTTCTTCTCCACCAAAAGTTCCCTAGGGTTTTATTACAAAACCCTAATCTCCAATATCCAAGGGATAAACCCTAACCTTGGACCTTCAAGATGCTCCAAGATACTCCAAAAAGAACAAGAAACCCTAATGACTCAATAAAGAGAGACAAAGATCAAGTACAAGAGAAGACCAAGAGAGAGAGAGAGAGAGAAGTGATCATCATCAACATCTTCTCACAAGAGGAAACCTTAATATCTAACAAGAATCAAGCTCCAACAAAGACATATCCTCTAGAATTCCTATCTCCTTCTAGGGTTCATGATGAAACCCAAACTTCTTCCAAGAAGCTAAGTACAAAGAAAATAGCATGATAATGATTGTGATTATGAAAAGAACCTCTCATTTCTTTATATATATGAGAGGTGAGGGGAGCTAGAAATACAACGTAGGCCTAACCCTTAAAAGCAAACTACAATGAGCACTTGTAGGCCAACATGATTGAGCCACTTGTCTCTAAAGTACATGTGTCATGTGTTAGACACACAAGGCACACACAAAAGGGGGGTGAATCTGTGTGTGCAATTTTTATTACTTTTCCAACTTTAACAATCAACAACTTATTCAATATTATGCATTATCACATTATCATTGTATCATCATCGTCACATAGAAAGCATAGCAACACGGTACACAAGATTTTTACGTGGAAACCCAAGTCCTGGGGGGGAAACCACATAATCCTTTTTAAAATAGTTTTCCAAAAATAACTGGAAGGAGGCAACAACCCCCTTATTATAAAGACTTCAATTTTACAGCTTCAATTGGAAGGAGGCTACGACCACCTGATTTACAGGGTTCAACCTGAAAGAAGCTACCACTCCCTAGTTTTTCGGCTATAACTGGAAGGAGGCTACGACCTCCTTTCCTTGCCTCATCCTGCCACCCTGATAAAAAGATAGAAACCGATAAACCACAACCGCATTGATCATGCGGACCCGCTAATCAACACCTGTACTACACTGCACAATCTGTACCACACTACTCAACCTGTACCACACTGCAAAACCTGTACCACACTACACAACCTATCCAATACTGCACAACCACTTCCACTACTAACCACTCCTCATATTATCACTACTCATCAACTGATCACTATCCATTATATCACACTGCTCGTCAACTTGTATAATCAACCTGTCCAATCAAGATGTACCAATCAATTTGTTTCTCACATCAACCAACTCAATCAATCTGATTTTGCACACCAAACATAGTCCACTTGGGTCAAACCAACTGCTCATACAACTTAGCCAATCTAATTCAAACCAACTGAACATAAGGCAACCTGTGCCAATACTACTCAACTGAACCAACATGTACCAAGATGCTTGTGTACATGTTCCAAATCAATCATATACTTGTGCTAATCTAATCAAGTGCTCTGACAATCAACCAACCCTTCTTACTTGTCCTAGTTCATTAAGTAAGAGACTCATTTGAGAAACCAAGAGACTTCACATACTGTCAACCAAACTTTGTCCAAACACACTCAACTCGATGACACCACAACCAACCTCAATCACAGTCAAGGAATACTTGAGAGTTAAACATGATATACTTCAACCAAATAACCTTAACCAAGAAAATAAAAGACTTAACCAACTATGTCAAACTCAATCAATATCATAAACTCTTAGACACAAAAGGATTTTTCACTCTACTCAAATCAAGTCAACAAATCAAACAAATATCAAGCAAATAGTCACTTACAACACTGTCAAAGGTTGTCATTAACAATCAATAACAATCCAACTCCACTTAGGTCAAAGACACAATGATCAACACTTGTCAAACTAGTTTTCAAAGAAAACATTTAGGTTGATCAACGAAATAACTCACAAGATCTACTACTTACATGTCAACTTCTCATTTAGTACTACACTTATACAACAGTCAAAACACCAAAATCTATGCCAACAACATTCAAGATAATCATCAAGATCTATATCAAGATCACATCTAGATATATGCCAAGATAACCATCACCATAGCCTCCATAACATATTGAATAACTTCAAAGAGATATATCAATATATAACCTCACATACTACGATCAAAGAGGAACTCTATCCGTGAGAGACATGTGCCATTACAAGAGAAACCATGAAGCATGAACCATACCTTACTGAAAATCACAAGATGAAGAAAAGGTAGAAAAAACAAAATAAACTCTAGATCATGTCATCACATAGCCCTCGTAACAAGATTTCCAACGAACCAAGAATTTTGTAATTCCGATTCTGTATGAGAAAGTCGTGTCAATTTTAGTAAAGATGCCCATAAATTTTTGTCACAAAATTCCGCACCTTTCTCCAAGTGTTGCGAAATTCCTAAGAGAATTGATGATGAACAAATGAAATGTTTGATATTCTGTTCATACAGGTTGTGGAGAAAAATTATTACCTTGGGCCGACATGCAATTCAAAATTACAAATAATTAAATTCTCTTTTGTTTGGTCGGCTCACCCAAAAAGGTGGGGTACCCCAACTTCAAAAATTCATATCTCTTCAACCATAAGGAGTTAGAATATGCTCCACATATCAACATAAATGTCTTGAAGGGGACTATCTCCCTATGATGGGTTTTTATGTGCAAATTATTGCTCTAATACTCTTAAATTCTTCAATTTGTATAAGACATCAAAAACCCCACACATGAGGGTGTCAAAGTCCATACCACCAACTACAAGAGTTTCAAAGTATGCTTCAACATATCAAGGCATGTATGTGGGCTCTACCTCCATCTACATCCCAATAGCCATATAACCACAAATAGGACCATACACGATCACGGTTCAAGGTCTCCATATCATTAAAAACATATCCAATGGTTCCACTATATATATTCATCACCATAAGAGTACCAACACCCCAAAAGAAGGGTACAAAGACCTCACCACTAGTTTGCAACACCTTATGGGCTTCATATGCATGATCACAAGGATACTACATGCCAATGACCATATAGAGTCCAAAGAACATCAAACCACCATATATGTAGGTTCAAGACCTAAACTTTAGAGGACACCAAGCACCCCATAATAATGGGTTCCAACGTACCACCATAAGTGTGGGTTCCAAGACCTAAGTCTCCACATGTAAGAAGATCAATATCTAAGCTTGTGGACTCGAGGACCCCACAAGAACTTAACAAACTCAAGACTATCCAATGCAAACAATGGGATTCACCAACAACACATCAAGGACTTTACACACATGAACCACATCATCCATCCAACAACCAATCAAGAGACCAAAACAAGTACAAGCATAACAAGTAGCACAAAGACTAGTAACCAAAGATCAACCATGAGTAAGGAACTCGACAATGGACTCAAATGGGACCAAGATACAACTTAGGGGCACTTGAGCAAGTCAATGGGTAACCAAGGCTTTTGGCATTGTTCCAAGGCCTCCAAGGGCTTCAAGCTTGGGCTTGGACAAGGTCAAAAGGGCTCCTCTGAAACAAACAACCACAAACTAAACACTAACCCTATGGGACTCCACAGGGGGCTCCAAGGACTCAACAGTTGACATCAATGACCAAACATCGTTGGCATCAATGACAACTTAATCAACATCATGCTCCAAGGTGATGTCATACAGAATAAGGGCTCCAAGACAATTCAGCTACACAAGGTAAGTGCACATGCCCCCTCACAAGCCTCCATGGACTCCATTAATCCTCTTAAGCAATGTAATCCACTGGGTCAATGGCCCCCTACAACGACATTGTTGCAACCCAAACATCCCAAAGCCAATTCCAAGCAACTTCAAACAAGTATCCAAGCAACGCTATGCATCTAGGTCCCAATGCCCTCCTCCAAAATGCTCCCAAAGAGGGCACTCTCCAAGCAAGAGAACTCTTCATGTGGCCATCATGAAGGGCATCTCCCAAACTGTTAAGAGAACTCCAACACCTAATGGAAGAATACCAAGACAACACCTATCTAAAAGTAATCATTAAAGAAGCTATCTCCACTATGCAAATCCATCATAAACCATCTCCTATGTGCTAATCCATCTCAAACCATCCAAATGTTGAACATACACCATGTACTCCAAGTCTCATAAAGCACCCCAAACATGGTGTAAACACTTAGTACCTTGGAAAACTAACAAATATCAACACACCCTTATAGCACTCCAACTCTTAGAGTTGAATACTCAAACAATAAACAAAAAAATCTCAATAACAACAAAAATCTAGACTTTCAAACCCTAATGTAAAGGCTCTAATACCGTATTAATATGAATGATAAAAAATGTACACAAGAAATAAGTATACATGTAATACAAATTAATATATTAATATGAATGATTAAAAATACACACAAAATAAAATAAAAATTAATATATTAATATGAGTGATTAAAAATACACACAAAATAACATAAAAAATAATATATTAATATGAGCGATTAAAAATACACACAAAATAACATAAAAATTAATATATTAATATGAGCGATTAAAAATACACACAAAATAACATAAAAGAGATATACAAATATGAGAAGATACATGGAGAACTTACAAAGATACGAACCCTAAATTAAAATGTAATATACATGCACAAGTAACAAGCAATATGAGCGAAATACCGCTGATAAAAAAAATACTCACATTTAAGATATCATAAGAAAGAAGTATACAAGTGTGAGAATATAAAGGTTCTTACAAATAAAGGTCACCCGAAGAAGGAAATCATGGATGAGATGGACACTTAAAAGAAGAAATCTAGAAGTATTTGAATTCTTGAATTATCTAGAATTTTTATGTTTACCACGTCATTATATTCAAAACTCAGAACTTCTTTAAGAAAAGAAATGCTGCGAGTCCAAGTTGCAAATTGCCAAATTGTCAACAATTAAAAAAATTATGCATATATTGAATAAGAAAATAAATGTTGCAAGTCCAAGTGGCAAATTCTCAACCATTTAGAAAAAATATATTATGCAGGTATTGAACATGGTTTGAGATGAGGCATCACCGCATTAATGACGTTAATTCAAACCCTGGTGGACATAAAGCCTTCAATTAAAAGCTCTCGACTTCAGTAGTTTTTCATATAGCGTTAATTCAAAAACTTATTGTCCATGATTTTGATCAAGATTACTCGTCAAACATTTTCACTACCCACTACATAAAAACTAAACCACGACCAAATTTCCATTGGGTGATTAGGTTATGGCAGTAGCATAATAAATCCAAGGTATAAGGTATGAAACATGCGACGAATCTTCCCTATAAAAGAATTCTCATAGAAGAAACATTTATATGCAAGATGTTTGTATAATTGGGTAGGCAGTCATCTTATATTTCCATCCAAAATTATTTAGGGTTTTTTGTTTTCTATTTCTAACTATTAATAAGCAAGAAATTTTGAAATTTTATTCGTTAATAATGAATACATCCTTGAATTTTTTAATGAAGGAGAATTAAATTATTAAATTTATTATTTCAACTTTATAAAAAAACATACCAATCTAATATTTAGATGGCTAATAGAGTTTGAACAGGCCTAACGGTTAAGAACATGTATTTCCCCCCAAGGGGATAGGGTATGTATACCTCCGTAGACTTTTAGCAGTCAAATCAGTGCACGGAGGAGGTCCCTTGTCCTATAAACAAAGGGACAAACCCTAGACCAGTGGAAATAGAACTTTGATGCAAAAAATGGAAGATGGGTTGAAAATATTCTTCAGATAAAATATTCATAAAATCTGGATCAAAAATATTAACTTCAATATCTCTGGTTTCTCCCTGCCCCCCAGTTTTACAATGGCTCGTTCATCTGCAGAACATTCAGGAAAGTAGTAATCATTAAATACCTAATTGTTCAGAAGCCTTGCAAATTGGTCTAAACCTGCACCATATATTTGATTCCACTCACTCAGCTAAAAGGGAACCGTGAAATCTAGCTGCTGAGAAGCATTTGAAGCTGATCAGAACCTGCATAAACAATTTGCTTGTATCTGTCTTTCCATTGATGAACACATGTGAGATCAGAGCTACATCATGTATTCATTTTTGCTACGAGTGAAACATATCCAGTCAACATGGTCAAGAACCATGCGGGTCTCCTGTCTAGTATCATGATTCTGAACATTTTATCTCAGTAGGGAGCAATTAAATAAATTGAAGGAGAACAATATTTCTCCAGAAGTGAACCACCTGAAATGGGTTATATTCATCACCAGTGAGTTAGAAGGTGTTCTTTTGTACATCAGTTCTTCCAAGAAAATTATTTTTTATTAAAAAGGTAAACCACCTGAAATGGGTTCATATTCATCTTACCATGAGTTAGACGGTGTTGTTTACAATATCGGTTCTTCCAAAATTTGGACACTAGAAAGAATGGGAAAGATGCCAATCTCTTGCTCGCAGACAGCTTTGTAATCGTATCCGACTTTATATCATTTACCAGTCTAAATCTAACTCTCCAGGAATTGAATATGGAATGACCGGTAGGATATATGTCAAAAAAATTGCGTGTTGATCTGACAGTATTGTAGTATTGTACACACAAAAAAAGCCTCTTAGTCTGCTCTGAATTTATGGGGGAATTTGGTTCTATTCTTAATTTTTATATAATGGCAGCACTCATTTTCAGTCACTGTGACTGGCCATAAGTTTTCTTGCAAATAGTGTCTGATGGAGGAGCATCCCAAATAGAAGTCTTCTTTTTCATGGCCTCAAATTCTTTGATGCAAGAACTCAAGGAGTGGTTTTTAATCTTCTTTCTAGCAGCTGCAAGTTTAGGCCCTGCTATCTTATCAAATACACCTTCCCAGTTTTCTTCCCAAACATCATGAGCATCACAGAGCTCTAACCCTGGTGGAGGCAAAGTCCAACTCCAACTCCTTGCCAAAGATTGAATAATAGCCACAGCCTCAGTTCCTTTAGACACTGGTATGCATGGCCTGCATTTGGCTCCATTCAGGGGTCCTCTAGTTGAAAGAGAAGCCACAGGAACACCCCATCTAGAGGGAGGCCATTCATACTTCCTCTCACTCACTATGCAAAAGGGAAATTTCATGAACTTAAATTCTACCCCTTTCACATCTAACTGATGTTTGAAAGCAGACTCTGAATTCAGATTCCTATAGCCACTACTGTGCAAGAGTGGTATAAGGCTCATTCTTGATAATGCAGCTTCAGTAGTTTTCATATTACCAATTCCAAGTCTGTCATTAAGGCCACCAAATTGAGAACCAGGTGGCACGATATAATACTTGCTTAAATTACTTTGAGGAGGAGGAAGTGGTCCATTCCAATAACCATCCACTCTTGTTCTCATAATCCAATCATATTTCACCTTGTATTTGGCTTGGTAAGATTTTATCATTGTCAAGCATCCCTCGACCAAATTGAAGTACTGCATTAATCCCTGAAAGCAAATGCAGCAATGAGCATCTATCAGCTTGCCTCAACAAAAATGGGTAACTCCAGCACCAATAATATCTTTTGAAGGCAATTATAACACTCCAAAGTAGCATGATACAACAAACGAATATAAAAGCCAAAGACTTTTAAGAATGATGCCAATAGCCTTAAAGCATTTACATAATATTAACAAGAGAAACACTTCACGAATACAGTAAATCTATAGCAGGCTTCTTTCTTGGAATGCAAAGGGACATGTCTTTCCCCAATAAGTTTACTGTGAAAATGTCATATAAAATTAGAAGCCAGTTCTTATTTTTCTACAGGAGGTTAAAGCAAAGGCTTAGCGCTCTGTAACAGGTGTTTGTGGGGAACTTTCTTAATCTCAGGCCAAAATATGGCCCTTTTCTCTAATTATGCTTCTGATATTGGCTTACTTGCATTCTTCCGATAATAAATTAGAGTTGGGAGAGGATTTCAATATGGTATAGTAGGAAGGCAACTTTCTTAATCTGAGGCCAAATATGGGCTTTTGCTCTATTTATGCTTCTAACATTGGCTTACTTATAATCTTTCTTAGGCCAAATGGGTCTTGGGAGGGGATTTAAACAAGGTAGAAGCATAGTTTTAAAAATCGGAATCGGACTCGGAATCGGTCGAGGGTCAACTCCGAATCGGAATCGGAATCGGTAATGAATCGGTCATAAATCGGTCGATTTGAATTTAATGAATTGGTTTACTAAAAAATACATAAAATATTTAAATTTTAAAGAAAAACATCATTTTCAAGATTTTAATCCATGATTTCAAAACTTTAGAGATAAAATATCTGAAGTCTACTCATGTATATACCATATAAGTGTTAATATCTCAAAATGGCACAAAGTGTACTGTGCAATACATATCTAGTAGATTGGAAATGGAACAAAATACATAATCCATGAGGCTTATAGGCCCTAGGGTATATGGCTTATAGAGTCCAAAAAATAACATGCTACATAGTTAGCTACATAATAGTGACTATTGCACAATCCACTGTTCAAGTTCCATGGTTTGTTCAAAGTTCAAACTTCACGGTTTAGTGTTCTGACTCTTGAGTTCACCGACCGCTAACTCTCCAAGGTTCTAGGCTTCCATGATGCCAACAAGTTAACAACACATGGAATTGAAGGTTGGGGGGTCAGGGGTAGTCACTAAAGAGGTCATAGGTTGGGTTAAGTAATTTTGGTTAGGAAAAAAAATTTAAAAACAAAAAAAAACATTAAAAAAACCTTGATTTTTGAGTGCACAGATCTTCACAAAAATCGGCCGATTTTTGTAATGAATCGGCCGAGCAAACCGGTTCAGTACCGAACCGGCCGATTCGGTGTCATAACCGGTCGGTTCGGTATCAAACCGGTCACCGATCCGATTTGCTCACCGGTTTGACTCGGTCAGCCCTTAAATCGGTGAATCGGTCGATTTTGAAACCGGTTCGGCCGATTTTTAAAACTATGGGTAGAAGGCAACATTGAGATTGGACATTTACAAGTAACTGTCACAGGTGAAAAGAATGCTTGATGTAAAAATAAATCAACATATCAAGTTTTTAATGTGAATTGGGGCCACAAACATCATGATATTGGAGGCTGGCTTACATGGCCCAATCAGTGAATGCGTCAGGAAAGAGTACTGAAAAGACTTGATATGTTTTATGCCCCAAAAGAAGGATTGGTGTTTTCGAGAGCTGACAGCAGAATTGTTGATGTTGTGTTGGATGCTACAGGGTTTGACCAAATTCTGTTGGTTACATGCATCATGCATGTTGAACTGTAAGGAATCAGTATCTGCCCTTCCTCTCAAACTTAAGGTATCCCATCTACATTCAGAAGAATGAAGAATGTGCATTTCTTAGGTTTGGAATTTGGACCCTAGACCAAAGGTCTGGGACAGGATGAACTCCGTGATGTTAGACTAAAGTTCTTAAGGCAACAGGTCAAATTGGTTGGGAGGACAAGGTGGTGTAGACAAGAGAAGGTCTATGATGATCTGGTAGAAGAAGACACTGAGTGTGATAAAGAAGTACTTCAAACTTGAGATGCTGACTTAACCACACATAATCAGCCGTGGTGAGGAATATTGAACTAGAAGAGGTAGAATCTGTTCTAGGGGAAGATAGGCAAGTGAAGGTGATAAGCCTTCCAAATTTTGTTTTGACTTCCTGCACAAAAGGAATAATTTTACACTTCCAAAGTATTTCCACTCCCTATCCTGCTTCGGAACAGGTTTTGGCAGCATGAGAGGCATGTAAGAAAGTGACCACTACTATGATCTGTACATTGGAAAGATATAATTTAAAGTAAAACATCTGCAAAGAGGAATATGGCTCTCACCAGCAAGAAGAACCGTATATCACACAGTGTGGATGTGTCATGAGTTCTTTAAAATAATATGGCATAAAATTGGGAATGATTTTGACATGATAGCCCATGAGGTATTTCAGAACAGTAAAATGGGAGCTTTGACAACTGAAGGGTTTACTAAATTAACTATTAAATCATCAACCAGACACATGATCACTGGATGGTATCCTATTATGCTGCTGACAGTGGCATATAAGATCCTGGCTAAAGCATTGGCATTCCAAGTCTAGAAGATAGCATTGAAATTTATCTGACTAGAACAGACTGGATATATATAGGGGAGATTGAATATAAACACAATGCTGACTGCATGGGAAGGCATCAGTCTTTTAAAAATAGGCAGCTTGGACTCGAAACTGGCAACCGGTTTGGTACCGAACCGGCCGAATCAGACCTTGACTTGATCAAATCGGCCAAGTCCGTCTTAACTCGGCCAAATTGACTTGCAAGAGACCGGAGTGAAGGGGACCAGTTTTGTGCGAACCCGACCAGTTTTGTAAAGGTGACATTGAAGTCGGTAATATTAAATGGTTATGTTAAATTCTTAAATTAAAAAACTTAAATTTTTAACATTACCATTAATTGTTTCAGGATGTTTGAGACTGGTTCCAACCCCATCAGACTTCATATGCAAAAAGTTGAATTTTAGATCCCATTCAAAATTCAACAGGCTTAATAGTTTTCAGGATTTCAGGATTGCAACGTTTCCACTAGATTCTATCATGTATGAGGGTAAGTAATTGGAATTTAATCAAGCACATCAACCTCTCTATGTACCTTGATGTTGGTGGTGTTGATGCCTGATTGTTGAAGACGTTGAACTCCTCTGTCATGTCCTTGATAATAATGTACCCTTCAGTCAAGCAAAATCACTTATTAAGCATCGGACGCTTTTTCTATTTTATGTAAACGCTTGGGTTAGGAAGTTTCATCAAAATTGGAGGGTGTTGACTAATGTCCTTGGAGGATCAACTTTGAGATTCGAGGTAGAGGCAAGGGCTAGAGCCTATAGGAGGGGGGAACAGGGTGCTATTGATGAATAGGATCCCAAAATAGGCAATGATTTTGATGATATGTAGTTAATTGTGGTAGCATGGAACTTTTTGGACTCTACAGGCCATTTAGAGCCTCTTTGTCTATGTATTTTGGGTCAGATATGGATTGCACTTGACGTTCTATGAGAAGACCCACCCTACCCTCTATTTGCCTCACACCATCTCCATTGAGCATATGTGAGCATTTGGAGCTTTTTGAGCAGAATTGCAGGTTGAGCAGTTAGAGGTTTTGGAGCTTGTTGGGCAGCCTTCTTGGACAGTTTGTACTTAGTAGTGGATTTGGCATCTGATTGACAAGGCTACAGCCCAACTTGAAGGAATTGTTGTCCATCTCATTGTTACTTGTGGCCATTGAAGTTTTGTTGGTTGTTTCCTCAACACTCCACTGTTCCAGTCCAACAGTCAACTGTATAGGTATGCTAACAGTCTGAAATGAGTCAAATCTGCCCTTGTCATGAATTTGATATTTGATGATTGATCATGTTGTAACCTTGTCGGCATATAATGTTGTTATTGTTGAATTTTTAGCATTAGCATGAATTCTTTAAAATTTTGCAGACTATAAGATAACAAAAAAAAAGTGCAGTAGAAACATCAACAATATCACTCACACTAAACACAGTAGTTTTTCACAGGGAAACCTTTAAAGGACAAAAAACCCAAAAGAATTAGTAATTCATCTCTTAAATGAGATGACTTGAGTTTCTCAAAATTCTGAGATGAAAGTTCTTCAGTAATTCTCAAACCCTAATAGGTTTGATCCACAGATCCAAAATTCACAAAAAATGATTTTACAGAAAAAACCCAATAGTCCCACCCAACTACCCAAAAGTCCCAGATCTGTTGCCCGGATCTTTTCTTGCTGCTTGGATAGGTACGGATACCGTACACTGCTCAAGCTGCCCGAATTCCTGTAGCTGCGTGGATGCCCTAACTGCCAGCCCGGATGTACGGCTGCCTGTCGGTCTTTCTATCTGTCTGCCGCCCGAGCCTGCTTTTGCTGCCCAGAACCCTGCTGCTGCTACTGCCCAAGCTCCTATAGGAGCTGCTAAAGACAAATAGCAGGAAGGAAGAGGTTGCCCGTGAGAGATCGAGGCTGCCTGTGAAGGGCCTGAGCCTGCCCGAGGGCGCTATGGAGAGGCCGAGGTAGGGAGAGGGTTGTCCGAAGAGGAAATGGAGCTGCCTGGAGTTCCTTGCAGCCTGCCCCAGCCTGTTTGAACAAACCGTAAGGAATTTCAGGCTACCCATGGAGATACTGTGGTTGCTGTGAAGGTGAAATGGGCTAGGGTGAAATCCTAGCTTGGATTTTGCTAGTTGTGACTGAAGAAGCTAGGGTTATGCTGAAGAAGATGGGAATGCCCTAACTTGTGGAAGATAGAGCAGTTGTAAATGAAAGAGCGGATTCCCTAGCTAGAAACCTCCATGCTAGGGTATTGCCACAAAACTTTTCTTCTCTTCTAAGATCAGCGAAAAACTTCCTTGGAGCAGCTATAGATGGTGAGCAAGTGTGTGTGTAATAATGAAATGGATTGATCTCCTTTTATAGCCTTTGAATCACCTGTAAGTGGACCAAAATTTAAAAGAACAAAATAATAATATTTTATTCTTTTATTTCTTTGACTTTTACCTTTAGTGGTACTAAAGGTCTTTTTGCACATTCACTTTGACTCCTTAGTGGTCTAAGGGTCCTTATGTATTTTCTACTTTTACTTTAGCCTTCTTCAAGTGCCCCTCTGTTCAAAACAAGTGGTCATAGGGGTCCTTCTGTTGATTTTTAGTTGTCATTGATGTCAAAGAAGTTCATTAATGTCAAAGAAAGTGATGATGTGGAATGTGTGATGAGGCTAGGAAACCACATGATGGTGTTCTGGTGCTATTAGGAAGTCATTGTTGCAATCTAACATCATTCTGGAACACTAACAATTTAAGAAATTGACTAAGTCTCTCTGCAACGGTCAACTGAATCATCCAATCGCTGCGAAACGGTCGGCTGAATCATCCATGTCGACGTAACTCATCCAGTCTCGCCGAAATGATCGAAGAGGTTGGGAAAATATTGTTTCGGCACAACTGAAAGAAATTCATCAACACCGTCGAAGGTGACTCACGAGTGGGCACCGAAATGATCGAAGAGGTTGGGAAAATATTGCTCTAGCACAACTGAAAGAAATCCGCTGACGTCGTCGAAGGTGACTCACAAGTGGGCACCGAAACGATCGAAGAGGTCAAGAAAACATTGCCGATAACAAAGGTTGCCGAGTGTTCGGGTCAACTCGAAGTTTTTCACCGAAACGGTCACATGTCCCGAAATCAGAAGAAAAGGGATAAGGCATCCGATACAGTCGATATGACTTAGACAATGTCGCTAATACAATCGACCGATGTGTCGATGCGTCAATTTGCCGAGAAAATGTGACAATGTGTCGATACACTAAGAAAAGGTAACAATGTCGCCGATACAATTGACCGATGCGTTGATACCCCGAGAAAAGGTGACAATGTCGCCAATACAATCTTTTGGTCAGGTTACTAGACTTGAGGTTCTGCTAAACATACAACCTAAAGACTGTATAGTCAAGTAGGGATGAACGGCTAAGGACGTGACTAACAAACAAAGCTTGTTTTTAATAAAAACATAGACATATTATTTTTGAAAAGGCGTGTTTATGAAAGGATATGAGTGTCGAGAATAACGTTTAATGAAGAAGCACATCTTCAGAGCGAAAGGTTGTGAGTATTGAAAAAGTATGAGGCTGTAAAGGTATGGAGGAAGTATTTAAACTGAAGTTCAAAGAGAAAAGAAGTGTCTCTGGTGTCCAGATCAATGTAGCAGCAGCAGAAGTCCAAGACCAAGGAAGTGATGAAAGATTAGAGACAAAATTGAAGAACCAAGAAGATTTGGAAGTCTGAAGAAATCAAACTAGCGTGGTAGGGTGGTGCTAGGGCAGGCTACAGGCCTGCAAGGGGTTGTAGCCTCCTTCCAGTAGTCGCTGGTAAAGGAGGCTACTAAAGGGGGGGGGGGGTTGTAGCCTCCTTCCAGTAGTAGCTGGTAAATAGCTGGGTTGTAGCCTCCTTTCCATAGCAGCTGATAAAACCAAGGGGTCGTAGCCTCCTTCCAATAGCAGCTGGTAAATAGGGTGTTGTAGCATCCTTTCAGTAGCAGCTGATCAAACCAAGGGGTTGTAGCCTCCTTCCAGTAGTTGCTAGTACATAGGGTGTAATACCATCCTTGTCTGTAGTAGCAGGCAGAAACTATTTGTAAATACAATTTTGCAGTAATAGAAAGTGGTGGTGGTTTACCCAATTGGGCTTCCACAATAAATTTGTGTTTTGTGTGTTAAGTTTGATCTTATGTGTTAATGAATAAATTAAAAGTGGTTTAAATTGTTAAAAGTTAACAATACTGATTTACCCCCCCGCCTCAGTATTGTCCAATATTCCAACAATTGGTATCAGAGCGGGTTCCTTCATTACAGTTTAACCACTAGAAGGAAGATCCTAAATAAAAACCACTATGGATCAACAAGAAGGGTTAGCCACCAACAGACCACCACTATTCACAAGAGAAAATTATGCATACTGGAGTGTAAGAATGAAGTGCCATCTGATGTCTCTTGGATGGAAGGTTTGGGCAGCAACTAAAAGAGAATATAAAATAACAGACGACACCGTACCTACAGACAGTGTGGAGCTAGGCCAATATGAGGGTACTGCAAAAGCCTTAAATGCCATCCTGAGTGGATTAACAAACACTGTATTTGTAAAAGTCATGCAATGCAAAACTGCTAAACAAGCTTGGGCTAAGTTAAAGATTATCTATTAAGGGGCATCCAAGGTCAAAGAATCCAAGCTTCAAACATATAGAGGGCAGTTTGAGAGCCTAAAAGAAGAAGAAAACATTGGAAAATACCTTCTAAGAGTAGATGAAGTTGTAAATGCTATTAAAGGCCTTGCAGGAAAATTAAAGGAAAGAGAAGTAGTTGATAAGGTACTAAAAACATTGCCAATGAAGTATGACTCAAAGGTGTCTACTTTAGAAGAACGAGATGATCTTGATGCCATGAGAGTAGATGAACTACATGGGATCTTCACTACATATGAGATGAGAACGAGACAGAATGAACCTTCAAGAAAAGAGGCAGCATTTAAAGCCCTATCCAAGAATCAATTAGAAAACCTAGATGATGAAGAAGTTCTCTTTATCAGAAAACTTGAGAAAGGTATTGGGAAATATAAAGGAAAGCTACCTTTGAAATGTTTTAACTGTGGATGAATTGGACATTTTGCTAATAAGTGTCCTTACTCAAAACAAGAGGAGAGTGATCATGAAGAATCTTGTTGTCATAAGTGTAATGCCATGGATAAGAAGAAGTTTAAGAAAAAGTAGGAAAACGTCTATTCCAAAGAAGATAGTGACAATGAAAGTAAAGATGCAAAAATCCTATTCATGGGAATAGATACTCAAACTCAAAATGGTGAATCATATGAGGAATCAGAAGTGGACCTAGAAGCTCAATACATAGTTGTTGTTGATGAAATTGAAAAATGTAGGAGAAGGAACAAAGTTTTGAAAGAGAAACTGTCAAAGTACCAAGAAGAAACAAATCAAATTATTATGGACTTGAAGAACCAACTACAAGAGGCCAAGAAGACTGAAGAAGACCTAATAGTTCTGCTCAAAGAGAAAATCCAAGATTCTGAAAAACTTGAAAAAGAGATTATTCAACTTAGAAAAGGGGTTGATGAAAAATCTATCAAATCAAAGTTTGTGAACAGCTCAAGGATCTTAGATGATATCGTAAGTAGCCAAAAACCATCAAGTGATAAATATGGCCTAGGATATGACAAAGTAAAGAAGCCAAAATATTCCTCTATCACAAACCAAGGTGGGAATAAAAGAAGCTATGTTGATGCACTAAAGAGCCCTGTTAAAAAGGAAGAAAGCAAGAAATTTGTTCCATCCTTCCATGACAAAAACAGAACCAATGAGGTGTCTAAGAGACCAATGCCAAATAGATATCAGCAGATCTTTTTGTGTCATTGTTACTCTTGTAATAAATTTGGTCATAAAGCCCTGAAATGTAAAGCTTATGGAAAAGTTCACGAATACAAGAAGGATGCACCTAGTAAACCAAAGGAAAGAAATCATAACCATTTTGGACCTCTTCAAAGATATGACATAGAGTGTTACAAATGTAATAACTTTGGACATATGGCTAGAGAATGTAAAATAAGAAAGAATGTTTCAGTAGAGGCTCAGAAACAGTGGAAGAAGATGGAAGTTGGGAAACAGAAAGATCAAAGATTCCTCAAAGGAAAGTTCTATGGTTATTGCTATTGCTCTCATAAGTTTGGTCACAATGTTGTTGACTCCAGGACCAAGGGAAAAGAACAAGACACAAACACAAAAGATGATAAAGGACAAATAAGCAGGACACCTCATGGAAAGATGTGGAAGAAAAAGTCGGATTGCGAAGACTCAGAAGAAACACAAATTTCAAACATCAGTGAGGTCTCCAAAGATGATGATGAGCATAATAGTGCCATAGATAAAGATGACATTCATTATGAGGAAAAGCAAGATGGAGATGTAAAAGAATACATCGATGAAGATGAAGATGAAGAAGGATATAGTGATTGTGGAATCATTTTCTAAGATCTCTCATGATCTAAAGAGAACCTTGAAAATAACATTAGGAGGGATCATATACTCAAGGGGAGTTAAAATCAGAAAATTCAATTGGTATCTAATGTTGAGGTATGATGAAAGCTATCTTCCTCAAAAACAAGAGATGATCAAAGTTAAATGATAAGACTGGTGCATGGTTGACATAGAGACAAGGTGCATAAAATTGGTTGGAAATAGACAGTGATAGGGGGAGTCTATGAATTTATCACTTAGGTTATCATTCAAAGACTTGCCACAAGAAGTAAAATAAGGATGCTAATTAAGACTATCATTCTTCAAGCAATGTTTAGTACCAAGTCCAATTAACAAAGGGAAGAGACATATTGGCAAGGGCATTTATCAGAAAGAAGAAAAGGCAACATGTCAGAGGGAGATATGTTGACAAGGGGAGCTGTTAGAAGGAAGCCTTTATCATTAATGTCAAAGGGGGAGAAAATTAAGGAGTTGTTGCCAAAGGGGGAGAATGTTGAGTTTTAGTTGTCATTGATGTCAAAGAAGTTCATTAATGTCAAAGGAAGTGATGATGTGGCATGTGTGATGTGGCTAGGAAACTACATGATGGTGTTCTAGTGCTATTAGGAAGTCATTGTTGCAATCTGACATCATTCTGGAACACTATGACAATTTCGGAAATTGAGTAAGTCTCTCTGAAACGGTCGGCTGAATCATCCAGGTCGACGTAACTCATCCAGTCGCTGTGAAACAGTCGGTTGAATCATCCATGTCGACGTAACTCATCCAGTCTCGCCGAAACGATCGAAGAGGTTGGGAAAATATTGTTTCAGCACAACTGAAAGAAATCCGTCAACACCGTCGGAGGTGACTCGCGAGTTGGAGCCGAAACGATCGAAGAGGTTGGGAAAATATTGTTTCGGCACAACTAAAAGAAATCCGCCAACACCGTCGGAGGTGACTCGCGAGTGAGCGCCAAAACAAGCAAAGAGGTTTAGAAAATATTGTCGATAACAAAGGTTGCCGAGTGTTCGGGTCAACTCGAAGTTTTTCGCCGAAACGATCACATGCCCCGAAATCAGAAGAAAAGGGATAAGGCAGTCGATACAGTCGGTATGATTTAGAGAATGTCGCCGATACAATCGACCGATGCGTCGATACGCCGAGAAAATGTGACAATGCGCCGATACACCGAGAAAAGGTGACAATGTTGTCGATACAATCAACCAATGCGTCGATATGCCGATACGTCGAGAAAAGGTGAATGTCGCCGATACGCCGATACAATCTTTTGGCCAGGTTACTAGACTTAGCAGTTCTGCTAAACATAGAACCTAAAGACTGTACTGTCAAGTAAGGATGAACGGCTAAGGAAATGACTAACAAACAGAGTTTGTTTTTAATTATAACATAGACATATTATTTTTGAAAAGACGTGTTTATGAATGGATATGAGTGTCCAAAATAACGTTTAATGAAGAGGCACATCTTCAGAGCGAAAGGTTGTGAGTATTGAAAAAGTATGAAGCTGTAAAGGTATGGAGGAAGTATTTTAACTGAAGTTCAAAGAGAAAAGAAGTGTCTCTGATGTCCAAATCAATGTAGCAGCAACAGTAGTCAAATACCAAGGAAGTGAGGAAAGATCAATGACAAAATTGAAGAGCCAAGAAGATCTAGAAGTCTAAAGAAATCAAACTAGGGTGGTAGGGTGGTGCTAAGGCAAGCTACAAGCCTACAAGGGGTTCTAGCCTCCTTCCAGTAGTAGCTGGTAAATTGGGTGTTGTAGCATCCTTTCAGTAGCAGCTGATAAAACCAGGCGGTCATAGCCTCCTTCCAGTAGCAACTGGTAAATAGGGTGTTGTAGCATCCTTTCAGTACCAGCTGATAAAACTAGGGGGTCGTAGCCTCCTTCCAATAGTTGCTGGTAAATAGGATGTAGTACCATCCTTGTCTGTAGTAGAAGGCAGAAACTATTTGTAAATACAATTTTGCAATAATAGGAAGTATTGGTGGTTTACCCAATTGGGCTTCCACGATAAATGTGTGTTTTGTGTGTTCAGTTTGATCTTGTGTGTTAATGAATAAATTAAAAGTGGTTTAAATTGTTAAAAGTTAACAATACTAATTCACCCCCCCTCTCAGTATTGTCCAATATTCCAACACCTTCATCCCCACTCAAAGTACATCATCATAAATAGAGAGAATTACTAATGCTTTTATCTCACACTCCATGTTCCACCAGGATCGGGTACTAGGTGTCTCAACCAAGGGTAGCTAAGCCTTGGAGAAGATCACAAAGCCCACAAATCAAGGGTAGGAGTGCCTCACATGCCCAGACCCGGTGTAGGGCTTATAGTGATATCCTGGTAACAAACCAGGTGCCTCAACCATAGGCTGCATAATTTGACCCAAGGTCAAATACTTGGTCACAGACCAAGCGCCTCCATTCTCCCGAAGAATGGCCCTCTACCCTACGTTGAGTCCCCTAGTACTAGACTGGTTCATCTTCCTGGTAACTGACCAAGTGCCTCCATTCAAAGAATGGCCACTCAGCTCTAGGCTATGTCCCCCAGTGTTGGACTGGTCCCACAACCTGGTCCTCGTCCAGATGTCTCCATTCAACAGAATGGCTACTCAACACAAGGTTGAGTTCCCCCAGTGCTGGACTGGTTCCACATCCTGGTCCTTGACCAGATGTCCCCATTCAACAAAATGGCTACTCAACACAAGGTTGAGTTCCCCCACTGCTGGACTGGTTCCACATCCTGGTCCTTGACCAAATGTCCCCATTCTCCTAAAAGAGTGGCTCTCGATGCTGCTCAAGAAAAATCAACAGTTATTTGGACTCTATAGACCATTTAGAGCCTCGTTGATTATGTATTTTCAATTTTGATTCAGGCATGTATTGCACTTGGTGCCATTTTGATATATTCACCCTTACATGGTATATACATGAGTAGACTTTGCAAATTTTGTCTCTAATGGTTTGGAATCTTTAAAATAAATGTTTTCCTTGAAAAATTGAATATTGTAAGTATTTTTTTTTAAACGAGTCATTGAAATCAAACCATCCCGAGTCTGAGCTGAGTTGACCCTCGGCCAATTCTGAGTCCAAGTCCAAGGTCGAGTTTTAAAACATTGGAAGCCATTGATTGGAACTTCATATCAAAGATGCTTATCTGCTTGGGGGTTTTGGGCCATGGCCCTTGGGTTGAAATTTACTGCTATGGTTCAAGCTTTATTTTTTAATACCTCGGCATTGGTTGTTGTCAATGTTTTCTTGCCTGATAAAATTTATTTGCACAAGACCATTTGCCAAAGCTATCCTTAAGCTTTTTACTTGTATGTACTATGTACTGGTAACAGATCCCATAGGATGCTTTACTATAGGCTGCTAATAAATGAAGGTAAAATTCAATGTCTACTCATGCCTACAGGCTGTGAGATAAATCATAATATAATCATTTCACAAACAACTCCCTTCTTCTGGTCCATCTCATCTGCATCAGTTGAAGAACCTTGGAATGCCTCAATAGTTTCTGCGAAGCTTCTTGCATTTAACAGGAAAAGGATTCCTGGATTATAGGAGATGAGGATAGTGCTGATTGGTTGGTAAGGTTGGAAAAGGATTGATAGGGGGGACATTATCAGATATTTGGGAATTCCTTTTGGTGATGGTGTTTCTGCTTATGAGGTGTGGGACTGGTACCTTAAAAGATCGAATAGCAAGTTCCAAAAATTGTATAACAGGAATTAGCCATTAGCAGGAAATCCTACAAGGGTGCGTTACGCATAAGATTATTCAAGCTAGTAGCATTTACTATTGTTATTTTCAGTTTCCTATTTCACACAGTTAGTTAAACTGTTCAGACAATAGTTGTGGTTTATGTTTTGAGGTAATGAAGGGCTTCCCATCGTCCCATGGAATTTTCACATTCTTTCAAAGGAAGAAGGTGGGCTAGTGCCAATAGATTTAGCAACAGAGGAAAATCTTGGCTGCCAAATGGATCATAAGATGTCTCCAAGGCAAAGTCACGTGGAAACAGTTGATGATTTACATGATCATAAATAGCACACGCATAAGTAACATAAGAGACTCATTTAGGCTGTGTGATATCATTGGATTACCACGAGACTTCATAATTTTGAACTCCCTAGGTTTGAAGGGAATTTGGGAAGCTTGGAAGGTAATTTCTTCTCTGCTAGCGTGGAAATCTCCATGTGCTATGCATGGATGTGATCTTCCTTACATTCCAATTTGAACTTGGGAGATTTTAAAATTTAAACATGACGATTATTCATCAACCTAGACACCTAGCCAAGAGACTAAACAAAAAATGAGGGTGCGTGAGGGAAAGAATGGGATCTATTATCTATGGGGTTCTGAACATCAAGTGTTGAAGTACTGGTGTCCCTTGGGAAGGGAAAAAAATTGCTAAACTGGAATAAATCAGGAATCTCTGATCTTCAAAAGCTAATACTTGAGGAGAATCTATTTAAAATGGATGGCCTAATAAGGAAGCCAATATGGAGGTACAGGAGATGCAAATTTGGTAAGCCTATGAATAGTTGAATTTCCAGGCTGAAAAAGGTGTGGTCAATCAGGGTTCCTTACAAATTGAGGGCCTTCTCCTGGTTAGCCATTTACCAAGGTTTCTCAATAAGGATGGCTTGCAAAGTCTGGTTTCACGGACATCTAAATGTCAAGCGAATGAACCAGTTGAGTATTTGTATTGGGATATCAAGGCGACCAAGAGTATATGCAACTGGTTGGTTACCAAATGTCTATAGTCTTGGTCAGATTCACAGGATAGCTGCTTTATGGGTTGACTACAGCTTTGTAATAAGAAGTCAACTAATTAAAATATGGCACTTTATCTGGACGGTGATTCTATTTTCATTGTGGAAAACCAAGAGCACATTTATGGTCCATGGTCCCCTGAACAAAAGTAGCATTTTCAGAATTATCTCACACTTACGGCCAACCTTAGGAGTTTTAGGAAAGACGCGAGAGGCATTAATGCTACTTTGAAACCAGACCTCATATAATGTAATACGTTTACACTTGCAGATATTGTTCAAGTCTCTGTAATCACTACCGCTTTTTTTGGTAGTTTACAAAATGGTGGCCACGGTACTAATCACCCCTTCCTCTTCCTTCATAAGTAGGAGGATTTTGCCAAAAACCAAAGCAAAACAAGTTCATTGGAAAACAAAGGATTGCAACATACCTGTAATCCATTTGGAGAGCCATTTGATGTCAAGACGTCTGCTTCAACAGCGGTCGTATTTATCTTTTCAGGGCTAAAGATGCGGACAACTGCGAGACTGTTTGCATTCCTAAGAAAAGAGAATTTGTGCGAGTCCTTATCAAAGGGGGCATGCAGGAAAACATCTGTATTATTATACCTATTCAGTACATATTTCAGCAGAGAAGGCCCTGTAAGCTCAAACCTCCTCGCTCCACCTACTAAACATATGGCAATCCGGCCGTTCTTGGTGGGCAACTTTGTATTATCATTTGGCAGGTCGGGATTAGAATTTGATTCCAATAACTCTGTATTCCTTGCCTCGGAATTATCAGATCCAGAGCGAACATAGTTAGCAAGATGGGACTGTAAGGTTTTCAAAGGCAAAAATGGCTGTTGGCTTGAGATCCCAGTCTGCATAAGACCCACAAAACCTGCCAGGCCCATCAGAATTAGCCACCAAAAGCATTGCCTGTGCCTCACATTCTGCAATTCCGCCAACCAGCCTCCCATCCTGCTTCTGAGAGTAGATCTAGGCTCTGACACAGTTGTAGAATTGGAATCCTTCATTCAATTATATCGCTGTCTGGGCCTTGTTTTCAATGGGTTTTCATCTGGAGGCACTATTCTTCATCGCTGCATTGAACTTGTGAAGGTAGGCGCATTTATTAATGGGTTCTCTAAAATATCGCCTAGAGAGTAGAACCTGGTTTTGCCCGAAGGAAGAAAATCAAAACAAGAAAGGTGTGAGGAAAGCAAGAGAAATACCTATCCCAGGTATCTCTCACAGAAATAAAAATAAAGGCAGTAATCTCGTGTTATTGCTTGCATTCAACAGCATAGAATAATTAAACCAAAGCTCAAAGTATCGTGAACCCCAGTCCCAACTAACCCAGTTGAAGCCCCAGGATGCGAACCCTTCGCTTATATTGATGATTTTTCGTGCAGGTTTGAGTTAAACTGTAGTTTTGTCGGTTTAGCGAATCAGAAACCCGCCAGAGGTTAAATAGCAGACCCGCTACAGGATTGGGAAAAAACATCGTTGAGCAAATACACAGAAAATAATAATAAGATCGCCGAAATTCAAAACACTCCGGCGGGCAGAAGTGTGTAGGAAGTTACACTCTCCTTCTAGGTGACCAAGGTAGAACCACAGCCCCATTATATGGGAGTCTAAATTATTTCTAATTATTTTAGTGTTATGATGGTTATTAATTTGGATTTATATAATTAAAAAAAAACGATAGGGAATTAATTAGTTTTTTAATAAATTGAAAAATATTTTCTTTTTAAAGTTAGATGATCGAGTTAAAAAAATTAAGAAAGAAAAATATAATAAATATTTTTGAAGTATATGTATTATTTAACTTAATTTGTAATTAACTAAAAATTAGCAATTGCATTAATTACATTCATACGTATTTATATTTTAAGATTTGGGGTGGATGAGGAAAGATCATTTTCCTACATTGCAAGAAGATGAGACAAGTATAGTATCATGTGATAACTTGTAGTTGAGGCATGGATAAGGAGCACTTGGTAGCACTTAAGTGGTGGTAGTGGCACTTAACTTCTAATTGTGGCACTTGACTCGTGGCCTATCGGTGTTCACCGACCACAAATTAAGTGGTTGTACTAGTATAACTTAACTTGTAATTATTTTATATATATATTGTTGCATGTACTTTTGTTACATGCTAAGTATTATTTCATATTAATTGAACTTGTGTTCATAATGTATATGATATATATACTTTATAACTTATTTTTGTGATGATGATGATGATGGTGGTGGTGCTGCTGCTGCTGCTGCTGCTGGTGGTTATTAAAACGTTTAGTGAGGCCAACTTTGACCTATCAAACCTTAAAAAGAAAATGAGTCACTTCATTTTATTTAGAATTTGATTTTTATACTCGAAACGTTTTAAGAGAAGCATCCATAAATCACCAAAGTTATGATGAGTTAAAAGGTTAGGAAGGTTAGTATTGTAGCAAATGTTTTGAAAATGCACTATATTGTGGGTGTATGCAGGACATTCTATGAGAAAGCGATTTTCATCTTCAACCCTCTTTGTATCACAAAGATGACATATTCGGTCACCCCACTGCTTTTTAGGAATTTCCAATGCCATGTTTCACTATGGAGCTCATGAGAGGTTCTTCTTATTTTAACAATGTTGATGTTCTTCTTTACGCTAATTAAAATAGAGAGATACTTTTGATCTTCTAGACTAGGGTTGATTGCCTCCTTATAATATCTTAATTTTCTATTATCCTCTAACTCTTTATCACACAACATCTTTTCCTTAAATTTAGATGTGCTAATACTTTTAATATTATCGTTATTTTGCAAAGTATCCTCTTCCTCGACTCCCCGATGGCTTAGCCAAGACTTGGCATTTTTATGACAACCTCGCTTATGCCGTAGATCTTAGGAAGTCTCGTGCCTCACATGTTGTTTATTGTGTTTGTGTATATTAGGTACCTAGCCATAGTCATGCTCTCAATCAAGGAGAGACTCGCTTTTATGAGGAGGATAGGATAGGATGTATCGTCTTTAATTTCTAGATTATATGTTATAAAGCACTTTTGGATTTGCTTTATCCTTCTCCAAGATTCTCTAGAGATGTTGCAGCCCCAAACTTCGCATCCATATAAGATAACATGAGTGACAAGATTCTCAAATAGGAGTTTCTTCCTATCCCGAAGCTAGAGGTATGTGGATTTACAACTATTTTCAAGTTCAAAATAAGTTTTACATCCTCCATTAATCTCTTTCTCAATTCTATAGTTCCAGTTAAGCTGATGATGAAGATCGATTCCGATATATTTATATGAAGTCACTTCCTCCAAGTTGTTGGTGTCATACATGAAATTATCATAAGTTATCTTTTGGGATTTGGTTATCATAACCTTTGCTTACAAATGTTAATAGTCATACCCGTGCTAGAGAAAAAATCTTTGAGAATTTTTAGTTTCTTGTCTTATCCTAGGGACACCTCACCATAAGAACAATAACACAACATATAGAAGAAGTATGGTAACTGTACCAACCAAAGTTGTGCCAACACAACCTGCTTCTTCCAAACAAACCCTCCATCATGTCAATGTAAATACCAAAAAGGTGGGTGACATGGGACAACCTTGCTTGACTCCTTTATTACAATTAATTTATTATAACCAACCCTCATAGTTCCTAAACTTGGCAATAACCTTCTCATACAACCTTATTGTGGTAGCTGAGAAACCTTATTGTGGTAGCTCTCAGCTTGAAAGGTATTTTTACCTCTTATAATTTATTCCAAAGGTAGTCCTGGGCACTATATGAAATTATTTTCTAAAGTCAACAAGGCAATAGAGATATTAGTTTTATTATTGTGACTCTCCTCAGCAAGGGTCCTAAGAGTAACAAGGTGGTCCATATTTGATTGATACCGTTGAAATCTTGCCTAGTCTTTAGCTATTTTTATGTGCCTTTCTGACCATATGTTGATCTTCTTTTCCAAAATAATTCTATATGAATTGGATAAAAGTGGGCTAATCACAATGGTCATATAATTTGATGGATTGTTTTTATCTCCACTTTTAAAAATAAGAACAAGGAGGCTTTATGTCCAGTTTAAGGAAACCCTCCTTGATTGTTAAATTAAAGAGTTTGTGGATGTGAGGGATGAGTATAGGTCCATCAATTTTTAAGATTTTTTCCTGATATCCTTTAATGTCCTTAGTTTTCCCTTTTGTGAGTCACTTAACCCAAAACACTATATATTATAAAGAGAAAACTTCTTCCTTTGTAGAAAGGGTCTGGATGTTGTCCACGACATCATAGGATTTGTAAAGCTTTTTAAGGTAGGAATTCCAATTCATTAAGGGAATTATATTGTTTTTATTAGTTCTACTACTTAGAATTTGTCTTCAAAATTTCTTAGGATCTATCTTAGAGAGGTCCAAAATATTATCTTGCTTTTTATTTATATAACACATTTTTTCCTTTTAATTAGTGATTTGTACACAAAGATCTTACCGGTTTGTAAGGCCTCATTGGAAGCATCTCTAATGGATTTTCTAGCATGTTTGCACTCTTTATCATACCAAGAGTTGGTTGTTTTATTCTCCTTTTTACATGACACCATGATAGAGAACTTGTTAATACAAATAGAGAGGGTTGTGGTAAAATTATGATAGAGATCTTCAATATTGCACTTAGTTAATAATATATTTAATTCATTATTTAAATCTCTTAAAAATATATCAATTTTATTTTTATCGAAGACCAAGGGCTTTTGGTTATGATAATTCTCTACTATGGGACTTATGCGCCTATCAAAATTTACTATTTGATTGTATACAGGGATATCAAATATCACATAATCTACCACACTATTACCCAAACCATGGATACAAGTCATATGGTTGGATTCTGACCACTTCCGAAAACCATACAAAGTATATAGAGTTTCATTTGTATCTACTAGCTAAAACAAGGTCCCCATCTAGCCATAGAGGATTGGTGTAGAATCATTTTTTAAGATAATAGCTTGGTTAGTTGTTATTTTAGCATTAACGTCTCCTAGCAAGAGGATATTGTCTTCATTTACTAGGTTAGAAATATCATAAGGGCAATGTTTATCTAGATTGTGCTTTTTAGAAAAAGTAGAATTAATATGTGCAAAATAGCATATTGCTATGTAAATCTTCTTAACATTGCATTGATATCTGAAATCTCCATCTGCATGTATTTATTAAAATATATTTCTTGTGAAACTTATTATAAGAAAAAATGCTCTTCCTTTTTTTTTTGACTAGGGGAATCGACAACTAGGGTCGGGCTGGTACTCGCGTGACACGGGGTCCAGGGATCTATTCCTGCTACCACTATCCATCCACATGTATTGATTAAAATATATTTCTTGTGAAACTTATTATAAGAAAAAATGCTCTTCCTTTTTTCTTTTTTTTTGACTAGGGGAATCGGCAACTGGGGTTGGGCTGGTACTCGCGTGACACGGGGTCCAGGGATCCATTCACGCTACCACTATAAACCTAGGTGTCCCACACCCGCCGCAAGACATGGGACACGATTAAACCCGGGTGGGATTGATCTCTTGACCTCCAATTTACAACAACTTCATTACAATGGAACCGCCAATGAGCCACACCTATGCAGGCTAAAAATGCTCTTCCTTAAGTAACAAGCTATACCTCTAATTCCTCTACGACGAAATCTTTTATTCCATATTTACTTCAAGACAAATCCTTCTACAATTTTTTATTAAACATAATCATTTTAGAAAACAAAAATATCATTTTGACTAATCTTCCATGATTAGGAAATATAGTTTTAGTGAAATCATTTCCTTGCTTATAAAGCTTATGGAAATGGATGCTAGCTTATATGTTATTAAAAGACATTAAAGACATTTAGTAAGAGTTGTTATCCATGTTGCATGTTTTACAAGGAATTCAACCTTATGCACCGTAGAGTGTTTGGATGCCTCAATGTCCGTGCTACTCATCACAAAGAGAGTGTTTCAACGGGAGGCTAACATTCTTCTTTATTAAAACATTGTATGGTTTTAAAGTGTGAAAAAAAACATAATTTTTAAAATTTGTGAAAGATATAAAACTAATTAATTTAAATTTTATAATTTCATGTTTAATTTAACCTTTAACTATGTTAATATTGTATTTGATTTTTTATTGCATTATATTTTTAAATTAGAATTTGATATTATGGGGCATTTTGAAAGTTAAATAAAGTTAAAAAAATTTAGTAAGTCATTTTTTCTAAAGGATAAATTTATTATTTAAATGTATTTTTAGTAAGTCGTTTTTTTTAAAGGATAAATTTATCATTTAAATGTATTTTTGAAAGACAATAAAATTTTCAAAACATCATTATATTATTACTATTTTTGAAGAGCAACAAAATTACTAAAACCTCATTATAATTACTAGTAGTAAATTAGTAATATTAATACTTTTATCTTATTATTATATATAATCATACTTTCCAAATTCTAATCATTCTTTCACTAAAAAGAAAAATATTAAGTTAGTATTATTTCCATCATCCATGTTTTTCTATTTTGTAAGTTTCCTTGATTTTTTCTCAAAGCAAAAAAAGTCATTTAACATTGATTTTTCTATATATTTTTTTATTTTTTATTTTTTCTTATTGTAATTAGCATCTACATAGTACAAATTTAAGTGCTCAATGCTCAATTAAATGATTTGAAAGTTGAAAATTGGAAATTGGAACTTGGAATGTGGAAGGTTGGAAGCCCTTGGAGTTGGAGACACAGTTTTGGAAAGCATTATCAAAGATACTGCTTGTAGATTTTTTTTGTTTAAATTTAAAGATTTGTTTAAAAATCTACTATTTGAAAAAAATGTTATAAAACATTTTTTTGTCTTTTTTTATAGTGATTTCTACCATGATTTTGTAATGTATATAGATTTAAACTCAAAGAGTATTGATTAATTTTCCAACTTTATTGAAATTGAATTGAAAATCTATATATTGAATTGAGTATTGATTTATGCAAGTACTAAATCAATACTCCATGCATTGATACTCCGCCATGGCCAATGGCCACCCACCATACTCCTCCCGAATCCAGATTCAAACCAGTGCCTGATCCCACGCATCGTTAGACTCTTCCTTAAATAAATAAGCAAAACTGCAAACTATTCATTAAGTGCCACTAGCTTTCGTGCTTTCTCGATAGCTGCATCTTTGTTTTCCTTAGCTTTCTGAGCAAAGTCTTCAGTTTTTTAGCTTCGTAAGCAGCCTAGTCCTTATACTCGCAATTCACGACTCTATACCCATCTTGTATTTTGGAGCTGAAGTCCATATCATCTTCTTTCATTGGGCGGTGGATATTGAATTAGCGCACATTGACCAAGGCGATTAGTTTATATATATTTACGCACTCCATCAATATTTTCCATTACCATCGGTCATATATTTTCTAAGAATCCAATCAATTTGTTCATCACTCGATGTGAACGAGGGTTTTCAAAGAAAAACGTGATCAAAGATATCAGAAGAACAAAATTGTTAATAAACACCCTTGATGCATTAATGTATCATTAATAGGTCCAGACATATCAGAAGTGGAGTGACAAAGAGTTTATGAAATTTGACATAATGCAAAAGAAAGGAGAATTTATGATATTTGCTGAAAATATCAAACTATGTATTTGTTGTATTTTATAATATTAATTTTGCAAACAAAAACAATGATGTGATTTTTTTTTATATGTTCAATTTCGTAAAATTAAAGAATCATTCTATGTTGATTTATTCTTCGTTATTTATTTATTTTTGCATATTATGATGTGTATTTGTATTTATTTTTTGAAGTTAATATTTTTATATAATATTAATTCAGTACATAAATGGTATATAAAATAAATAGGAATCAAGTTAATGCACCATGATAGATATTAATAATGACCTTTTTTATTTTAATATAAAAATGTCAGAAAAATCAATATTATTTTATAGTTAGACTTTATTTAACATTAATTGCACGTGTGATTATTATAAAGTGAAAGTATCTTTTGTTAAGATATTCTTATCTAAGAAGTAAGTCAACATATTTTTTGGGTTAAATTTATCGTTGCATTGTGAATTATTTTACTATATTATATATTTTTAGTCAAATTTATTTTAAAAAAATTGTTGATTATTTATATAATGTTATTGATTATCTTTACATAAAAATGTATTTTGTAGTTTCACATTTATTTAATTTTTATTGAATAATGGATTATCTTTATGATGCTATAAGTTAAATTAATTTATAATTGTTGTTTAAATTGACCAATAACTTATTTTGTTTTTTTTCTTTGAAAGAAAAATCACAAACTATTATATTGAAATAAACTATTTTTTACAAAGATTAAAAGATCTTTCCAGCAACTATATAGGCACATTGTAAATACTGGCATTATATATAGTCTCATATCATCTAAGATTATTCAAAAATTTAGTGTCTGTACTTCCAAAGAGTATCCTCTTGAGCTACAAAAAGCATGATATGTCAAAACAAAAACATAGAATTGCATATCCATCAATCCAAGTGCCCCATAAAGGGACTTGGATCTAATGCAATATCTTGGTTATTGATCATTTCCCACCTGTGCCAAACACCTTCCTCAAACAACATAACTCTTTTTGAGAGAAGGCCAGCCACAAGATTTATTTCCCTATAAATGTGTTGAAAGGACACATATTGAAAAAGTTGTAGCAGCCTGATAATTTCCACATAAATAGGAATAAGGAGAATATTTTGGGGCTTCCTTTTGTTCTTCGTCCATTCAATGACAAGTTTAGAATCGTCGAAAACATGTATTTGTTGCACCCCTTTCTCTATAGCTAAAGAGAGAGATAACTTTAGAGCAAGTAATCTAGTCTTGCTATTAGTGTTGGGACCCAAGCCTATAGCAAAAGATATCTAGCGCATATTAGATAAGCGTAGAGTACCTCCCGCACCACCCACTACGAGATCAAGGAGAGTTGCACCATCAAAATAAATCCAAGGAAAGGAATGGTCAATAGTTTCAATCATTATTCTTCTGACATGATGAGTAGGAGACTCTTGAGGAAATAAGTTAAAGATACCAAGTCCATTGGAAGCACATACAATGGGAGAGATGGACTTGTCCTAAAAAATGGCTTGATTCCTAGAAAGCCAAACATTCCATATAATTATCACCAGCAATGCCTTAATATTCTTGGAGATTGTGTTAGAGAACCAATTCTCAAAAGTATGTACCAAAGACCCACCATCCCATAGAAACGATGAACCCTTTATGTATGAGAGATAGTGCCACACATGCCTGGAGTAACTACAATGGATAAATAAATGATTAATGTTTTCATTGAAGGACCTATAAAGAGGGCCTCTTCCAAGATGAGCTCGGAGTTTCTTCATTTTTTTATAAGTTGGATGCTAATCTATTAAAAAAGGAAAATAATGATACATACGAGTTTACACTGCATTGAAGTAGACCTGCTCATAATAAGCAGACATAGAAGTTCAAGATGGAAGTGGGCCCTCCCTCTAAGAGGGAAAACAGGTCCACATAACCAGAACCCTCCCTCCAGGAGGGAAAACAGGCCACAAAGATAGACATAAACAAAAAAACTCCCTTGTTCTTGGAGAAACCATACTAGGAGAAAACAAGTTTACAGTATGATAATAAAAAAAACCTGGGAATGGCATGCATGGCAACATATAGCTAAAGAATGACAAGTAGCCATGACAAAACCTGTTTAAGGTTTGCGATAGGGTTCCTCCACAATGGGGCAGCTGTAGCTTGGTGAAGCTGGTTGCGTTGGCTCGCCTGGCTTGGACTCTGGATCATTACTGGACGTAGCCATCTCCTTGTCGTTGGTGGGATCGTCCACTTCCATGGTACATGCAGGAGGCTGCTTAGTGGGGAGAGGAATGATTTTTTTTGCCACGACAGGGTTGGACGAGAACTTGCTCGCCGAGAGAGTGGAGGGGCGACATTGAGGTGGATGAATGGAGGAGGATGGAGGGGCTGGAGTGGTGGTCGGGGCAACATAGGAGCTTGTAGGAGCGGGCAGTGAAGGTGAAGCTTCTTAGGGAACCAACGACAGGATTCGAGCTGGAAGCTCAGAGGGGGGAAGAACTAGTGGGTTAAAACGAAGGACCAGTCTAATGAGCAAATTCTTGAAGATCCAATAGTTTCTTCTTCTCTCCAGGGTTCTTCCGATCACGCTGAAATCCCTAGACAATTCATCCTCCCAATCGTTGATAATCCTCCGGATTTCTTCAGGAATTTCCAGGTCGAAATCATTTTCGTTGGCTTGAGCAGAGAAAGGGATGTGGTGTTCCTCGTGAACTCCTCGACCCTGACGGCCTCTACGAGGGACACCGCATTGTCTCCTGGGCATGGAAGATAGGCCGAAACGCTAAGCAAACCAGAGCAGAGGGGGACGATGACTGAGAGCAGAGCTAAGTGGTGAAGCAGGAGCTGCAAGAGCGAATGCCCCAACCCAAAACTCAACGACAAACATAATGGTTGGCACTTTGGCCCAGGATGGCGAATTAATGCGATCAAACTTCGAAACGACGGCCAAGTCCCATCTTCATGTTTGGATGCAGCCACGTCCCTTGTTGAATTAAAGGCCCGTGTTGATGAGAGGCTGATGGTGAGGTCACACGAGGGGGGGGGGTGGCCCTGTCAGCCTCCTCCGTGTCCATATTGACATGGCGAACACCCACATCCGGGGAGCTCAGAGTTTCTTCATTAACATGTCCTAAACTGAAATTCTATTAGAGAGGGCAAGCCAAAAAATATCCTACATATAATAGGGCATTTTGAAATCCAAATACCGAAGTACCATGAGCACAGAGGGGAGGATCTTGTTATGCTCTCAAGGGGGGCAACACAATATGTTATTTTGTTATAAAATATAGATTCTTAAGTAAATGTAAGCCATATAATATAATGTGGAAGATGATATTCTCTCCAAGCAAGTTTTGGACTTGACATAAGGCATTTTATACTATTTGGAGATTTGTGATTCAAATATCACTTCATAAGGTACCATTTCCTTATAAGAGTTTGATTTGCAGTTGTTTTTTCGGTTGATAACTCTTGGATGATTATTTTCATGTACTTTCTCTTTTGATGGAAGGTTGGTATGTACTTAATCTAGGTAGTTTTAAAATTTGGATAAGTGGTTCTTTGTATTTTTATTAGATTTGTTTGGATTAATGGAGGGGAACATTTATGTTGAGGGAGGTCGACAATTTTCTATATTTTAAATAATGTAATGGGTTGTTTTTTGAATCTCATAATAGACCATCAAATTGTATAAGTATAATTTTTTATGTTGAATTTTTTTAATAAATTATATATATATTACTTAAAAAATTAATAATGTAATACAAATCAATATCTAAAATATAATCATATTAAATTATTCAACACAAGTTAAAGCTTATTTAAACACGTATCTTCTCTTATCAACTCTCAAGTTTATAAACCTTTGAATGGGTTGACATGTACAAGCGCGTAGGTGATAAATGAAAGGGTTATAGCCTAAGGCCCTCACCCAAGGTGCTTTATAAGATGAGACAACAAAGGGGCCTCCATGATGGCCTTGTACTTGAGTTAAGGGAACCCGAACCTCACACTCAATATGATGATTAAAGCCACATGGAAGGAATTTTGGAAGGCATCATGCCTTTCATTGTTTTTTTTTTTAAGCCATATAATTAAGAGATTTATAACAATGTCGAAATAGAAGCAAATGATGCCACTACCCCTTGTGTAATAAGTAGTCATTACCCCTGGTTTAATTAGTAGTCATTACTTTATTAGCAAGGAAGCATTATAAGTTTGAATTCATCATCCACAACTTATAGGCTTGTTAGAAAGTGAAGCATGAACTTACTTAGGAAATGCAAGTAGGGGAATACTTTCAAGGCCGAGTTGCAGAAGGGGAAATGCCCTAACACATCTATGCACCCGTATACAATATGGGATACCAAACATTTGGTAGAGGGGTTTGAGTTTAGGGTTAAATTAACCATTATGTAACATTCTAAGTCCTTGAAGACAAGGTCTGGCAACTAAGGTACATGGAACACTAGGAGCTAGATTATGGATAAAGGGATAGAGAACCAAGTCCTAGACATACGTATCCCACATAATGATATTACACAATTTAACAAACTTGTGAAACTTTACAAGCATACTAAAGAGATGATTGCATGTAATATGAATGATATGACTAAGCAAGATAGCCTCTCATGGAGCACATTCTAGACATCCTCCAACTGTACATGACGTATCATTCCCTCCAAGAATAAAAATGTAACCTACACACTTGTCCTACGTGATTAAATGGTATACAAGGCCATGGCTACAAGGTAGCAGAGAGGAGAAACTAGCACTCCCAACTTGAGGTACCCCAAAGCATCTCGTCTCCTTCAATGATGAGAAAACTGAGCCAAAATTTTCTATTATTATATGATATACTGTTGGTCATGATAAGCCTAAAAATTTGTTAAATGAAAAAATTAACTTCATCTTTTTAAAAGTAATATATATATATATATATATATATATATATATATATATATATATCCTTTTGAGTTGAGAGTTGTCGCGATAAGGTTATATGAAAAAGTCATCACCAAGTTTAAGAATAAGGAGGGGTGGACAACATATATAAATTGTAATATTTGAGTTAAACAAGGTTGCCCCCTCTCCCCTACCTTTTTGGCATTTACATTGATAAGCTAGAAAAGTGTTTAGAAGAAGCAGGTTGCGTCGGTACAATCTTAGTTGGGATAGTTATCATCCTCCTACTTTATGTTGATGATATTGTTCTTATGGCAAGGCCCCCTTCTGATCTCGATAAGCAATTAATAATTCTTAAAGATTTTTGCTTTAACATGCGTATGAATGTTAACACTGACAAGACAAAAGTCATGGTTATAAAATCTAAGGAGGACAGCTATGCAAATTTTATTTATGATAATAGAAATCTAGAGGAAGTGACTTCTTACAAGTATCTCAGAATTGATATTCATCACAAGCTCAATTAGAACTATAGCTTTGAGAAAAGGATTAATGGAGGGTGGAAAGCTTATTTTGGTATTGAAAATAACTGTAAATCAACCAATCTGGTCATGTGGGATAAAAAGAAGCTCCTCTTTGAAACTATTGCCATGCCTGTTATCTTGTATGGTTGTGAAGTATGGGGGTGCAACATTTCTAGAGAATCTTGGAGGAAGATTGAGCAAATACATAAGTGGTTTATAACTTATAACCTCAAAATTAAAAGCAATACACCTTATCCTATTATCCTCATAGAAGTGGGTATTTCCCCCATCGAGAGCATGGCTATGACTAGGTACTTGATGTACAAGCATAAGATAAATAACATGGGAAATGAGAGAATTCCTAAAATTGCTTTAAACTCAAGTCAAAACCAACTACGCCTCAAGCAGTGTTGGTGTAAAGATACCATGGCTTGGTTAAACCATTGGGGCATTGATGAAAATGACATTTTGCAGAACATTGATAGTGTCAAAAATATTATTACTTCTAAGTTTAAAGAGAAATTCTGGTGTGAGGAAAATTGAGCGGTTAAGAGAAAATTAAGATACTATAAGGAGGTCATTAATCCTAACTTGGAAGATCAAAAGTATCTCACTGTAGTAACTAGCTCACAGGGGAAAATTAATATAGCCAAGATTAGAACGAACTCTTATGAACTCCATAACAAAACAAGGCGTTGATCTATTCCTAAAACTCTGTGGACAGAATTGGTTTGCTATTTGTGTGAGTTTATGGGCATTGAGGATGAAAATCACTTTCTCTTAGAGTGTCTTGCTTACACCCACATTAGATCTGAGTTTTATAGTATTTGTTACAATACAAACCTTTATAACCTCCTAACTTGCCAAAACTATAGTGAACTTGGCAAGCTTTTTAACACAAGAACAAGATTTTAAAGTAAACCAAGTATTATCCTTCATAAAGTTTGATAGACCAAAGTTGATCTCAATGGATGTTAATCATCATCATCATATATATTCTATTATTATACAAATAATGTCATTCATAATAAATCAAAACCTTTGTTAAATAAAATTAGCATCATCTTTTATATATATAAAACAAATATAAATAAAATAATTTTATATTATAATTTATTTCACATAAAAAAAATTCTTTCAAATTAAAAATTATATAAATTAAAAAATAATCCTTAATACATTTAATATTAAGAACATATCATCTAGACTTGCTTATTTGTTTAATTCTCTAGTCTTGTTCGATGTTTTATTAAAAATAATAACATTGACCTACACTTAACTATTGATTTGAATTGTTCCAGCCCATTAGTATATTTAAAAGTGTATATACTCTATCTAGAGATATTATCTAGATTTGCTTATTTGTTTAATTCTCCAGTCCTGTTCGATGTTTTATTAAAAATAATAACATTGACCTACACTTAACTATTGATTTGAATAGTTCCACCCATTAGTATATAAAAGTGTATATACTCTACCTAGACTTATTTATTTTATTGATTTGAATTGTTCCAACCCATTACTATATAAAAGTGTATAGACTTATCTATTTAATTCTTCAATCCTACTCTATGTTTTATTAAAAATAATAACATTGACTTACACTTTACTATTGATTTGAATTGTTCCATCCCATAAAAGTGTATATACTCTACCTAGACTTATTTATTTAATTTTTTAATCTTATTTTATATTTTATTAAAAAAAATAACATTACCTACACTTTACTATTGATTTGAATTGTTTCATCCCATTAGTATATAGAAGTGTATATACTCTACTTTTCAGATTTCTTTTAATGGATTACATTTACTTAATGAGTATTTTATATTATACGTTAATCTAAAGATTTTTTTTAACTTTATGTTCTCAGATTTCTTTAAACCAGTTGCATGTGTTAAAGCGTATTTTATAATACATTGATTTGAAGATTTTTTTAATTTTATATATTTTATTTTATTTTATTTATAGTGTTGTATATTTGGGAGAAATTTGATATTATGTAATTTTATAAACGTTTTTAATAATGTTGATAAGTAATTTTATTTATTTGTTTTTCATTATTTATAATAAGCTGTCATGAAATATGAGAGTATTTTATTTTCTTTTAAATAAGTTGTAGTAAAATACTTTATTGTATTGAAAGTAGGGAGGTGCTTACAACTTAGTATGGGTAGATGTTGTCATATTTATCATATTAAGTAACTTAAGGTTTCAGGTGGGCTCATAACTTGTCAAAAAATAAAATAAAATAAAAAATTAAAAAAAAATTAAAAAATATATATATATTCAATATTTTTATAAAATAAAAAAAATTAAAATCAACATAAATCCATCTTAAGCCCAGATCTATTAAACAGCGAAAGGGATCCAAGTTTTTTAGGTGTAATTTTTTCAAGAAGTACAATTCACACCTCAAAAAACTGGATCCTTCTTGGAGCTTAATAGATCCATGTTTAAAATGAATCTATGCTAATATATATTATTTTTTTCAATTTTCATTATTCAAAATATTTATTTTGGAACTCCTAATTTTTTTTTTTTTAACTCAAACGAATAAATTTTTTTTTTATGAAGGATTACAGGTCTGTTTTGGCAAATGCCAATCAACCAATTACACAAAGATCAATAGAAATACTTCGAGAAGGTCAGAGATTGTACAAATTCTTATAAATTGAAAGTGTATCTCCCAGTTAAACAAATTACAAATTATTGGATCACAATTAAAGAATTGGGTGAAAATAGCTGGATTCTCCGTTGATGCTAAGCTTACCTTGAGACAGCAGGCATGCTTTATTTTCCAAGGCATCTACAGTTTTATTTAGTTCCCGTAGGATGTGAAAAGATGCGACCCTGTCAATTTCTTTCAAAATATTCTTAATTCTCTGCAAAGATTTGTTCAAGGCAGAATCATTGAAATGATCAGTTGAATTTAATACTTTGATCAATAGCTCTGAATCGCCAAAAATTTGAATTGACTTGTATCCTTTCTCCTTTGAAATATGACACGCCTTGAGGAGGCTATAACTTTCATCCTGGTTATTAGACATGATTCCAAGTCCCCAACTAAAACTAGATTCGATCAATCTATCTGGAGAGAAAACCAAACCCCCAACACCTGAGATCCCAGGATTCCCCTTAGATGCACCATCAAAGAAAATTGTCGCTAAAGAGGAACTCATCCATAATGACTTAAATGCATCAATGTTGCCACGAAAAAACGCCAGGGAGGGGAGCTGACAAGTTTAACGCAGACCGTCTTTCTCAAAGCTGATGGACAGGAGCCCAACCATGATGAAATCGCAGAGGGCAGGGATGAAGGGGACACAAATTTCCTGTAGATTCGGAAATTAACTACTTGATTTTATGAGCCATGATCTAGGAGTTCGAAGTCTGTTTATTGAAAATCCAATTGTTTCTGACGAGCCACAATTTCCACCAAGTATATTTCGGACTCGAATGCCAGAGCTTGAACCAATCAGCAGATCTGTCGATAATTTGAGGACACCGTTCATTCCAGGAAAGGTAGAAAGAAGTGACTGGAGATTGAAATGGGAAAGAAATATTTGAGTCGTGAAGGACCAGTGCCCACACCAATTTAGAAAAGGTGCAGTCAACAAGGATATGGTCTGTCGTTTCAAAGGTTGAATTACAAAAACAACACCTAAAAGGTCCATGAAAGCCCCATTTTAACAAGTTTTCGCCAATTAGCACCTTATTATGCATGAGCAGCTATGAGAAAAAAATCACCTTGGGAAGACAGTGAGAAGACCAATCCGATTTCTAGATCGCAGGAGAAAAACTAGAGGAATGTGTAGCTTGTAATTCAATGAAACCTGTTGCATCTTAGTAAGTTCTAGTTTTTCCCCAACCCCATTTGTCTTTATAGGAGCAATGAATTGGAGCTAGACCTGAAAGAGAGGAGAGAAACAAAAAAAATTGGAAGCTGAGATGATCTAGAGGCTCAGGAAAAGACCAACCTGCCCAGTTTCCAGCACTATCCCAAGAACATATATCAGCTAAACGAAGCAGGCCTTTGTTAGATAACCAACCCTTAATCTCTTATAGCAAGATGACAGAGGAAAGAGAAGGATTTCCTGAGATTTTATCCTCCCAGAGAAGGATCTTCTTCCCATTGCCAGGGATTCTATAGAGTCGTTGATTAAATTTATCGATTCCTCTTCTACATGAATTCCAGATAGCTGTGCGTAAGGGAGTATTAGAAGTCGTTAAATTTCTCAAAGAGACACCCTTTAGATATTTCATCCTAAGGATATTACTAACAGGGTGGATTTTGTCCACATATAGCTACCAAAGGAGTTTACCTCCCAACGACAAATTAGCCAATCTAGGGTCACGGATGTGCAATCCACCTTCTAAAATAGTTATTTTAAGAATATCCCAGCTTACAAGATGCATCTTATTCTAACTTCCTTTACCGCCATTCCAAAGAAAATCTCACAGAAGTTTGGAAATATGAGACGAGATAGACTTTGGGGTAAGCAAGAAAGAGGATTGGAAGATGGGAAGTGCTAAAAGAATTGCTTTTATCAAAATCAATTTTCTAGCCTTGGTTAACCACTGACCACCCCAAGAAGCGATTTTGGCTTTTATCTTAGCTATTACTTCGAGCCAAAGAGAAGGAGGGCTTAATCCAAGAGTTAAAGGCAACCCCAAATATTTTATCTTCTCCCACTTATCAAAACTAGAGAAACCCAAGGAGTTTGCTATTCGAAGAATTGTTGAATGATCTACATTCCAACCATAAACAACACATTTTTTATTATTGATCAAGGCTCCTGAAATTAGGCAGAACTTTTGAAGAATTTCATTAAAGGTCCGAGCAATCTTCAAAGAGGCCCCTCCTAGAAGGAGAGAATCATCCGCGAAGAGGGCATGGTTTATTGGGTCCACACCCCTAACAATCTTAATTCTTGGAATGTAACCAACTTCCTTTTCAGCTTAAAGTTTTCTGCTAAGATTTTCTGCCACCAAGATGTATAGCAAAGGTGACATTGGACATCCTTGGCGAAGACCTCTTATATCTTGGAAAAAATATGTAGGTCTACCATTGACTAGAGGTGCAATCTAGGGCCTATATGTAAAAGCTTAGATCAAATTCACAAACTCAGAGCTAAATCCAAAAGAGAGAAGGACTTGATAGAGAAAGGGGAGCTTTACTCGATTAAAGGATATTTTCATATCCATCTTGATTAACATACCTTTCTCCTTCCTTTGGAAACTTGAATGGAGGGCCTATTTGACTTGGATTACATTATAAACAAAGTGCCTACCTTTTACAACCCCCCCCCCTGAAGAGGAGAGATCAACTTACCTAAAAAGAGCTTGAATCTATTGGATAGAAGTTTGGCCAGGATCTTGTAAGAGGAATTACATAGCGAAATAGGACTGAACCTGACAAATGAAGAAAGATTAATTTCCTTTGGAATTAGACCAAGAAGTGTAGAATTAATATACCCTCCCACTTTAGCGTACTTTTGGAAGGTTGTCACCATGCGGATCAGATATGATTTGATAATGTTCCAGCAGACTCTATAAAAATGGAAAGAAAACCCATCCGGCCCAGGAGCTTTATCCGACTCCATTTCCCAGATGACATACAAAATTTCCTTTGTAGTGAAGGGTTTCATTATATCATCATTATCTTCTGTGCTGACAAGAAAAGGAACATTATCCAAAAATTATGTAGACACTTCACCATCAGAGAGTCCATCCTCCTGAAACAAGAGCTGAAAGTGCTTACTTGCAGCTTGTTTTAAATGATCTTGTCCTTTAATAATTCCCCCCTCACCAATGGAGATTTCCGAAATATGATTTCGTGACAGTCTAGCTCTGCATTGATGATGGAAGAAGGCAATATTTTTATCTCCCTCCTGCAACTAGAGATTTCGAGACTTCAGCCGAAGATATTCCTCTTCCTGACGAAAAGATTAAGAGGTTTTGATTTGAGCAAACCATTCCATAGCTAGTTGAGATTTGGTGATTTCACTTTCTTCCATTCCTAATTGGATCTCCGATAACTCTAACACTCTCTCTTTCCTGCTGGTAGTCGGAGAATTAAGAGGTTTTTTAACCCATTTTTTCAAGCATATTTAGTTTTCTTAAGTTTCAGTTCCCAAACAAAACTGGGGGATCCTTCTATGTATTGAGACCATGCTTGTGACACGATCTCCCAAAAATCGTCTCTCTCAATCCATATGGGACTGAAGCGGAACGGAATTGGGCCAAGGTCTTCTTCTTTTTCAAACATTAGAGAAATGGGGTGATGATCAGAAGTGAGTTTGGGCAAAATTTTAGTTGAGATAATGAATTTCCCATCCATCAATGAACTATGAACCAAAAACCTATCAAGATGAGCAGTGATGTTGGCATCCCCAACTCGGTTATTGGACCATGTGAATCATCCTTTCTTGGGTTTAAAATCATTCATATCGCAAGCTTGGATCAACGCCTCAACCGTGTCTTGAAAATGGTCCTTACCGCGAGCTCCACCTTTTTTCTCATTCGGGGCTAAAGATATGTTGAGATCCCCTGCTACTTTAGTATTTATAGGAGAATTCGTTTCTAAGAAGTCTAATAGTGATTTCCAACATTCCTTTTTTCATTAAAATTAAATGGAACATAAAGATTGAAGAGGGCCGAGGAGATCTTACTTGAGATATGATAGAGATCTGAAAAAATCCAATGATGGTGACAAACCATCTTTTTAGCTGAAAGTTTTCATCACACCAAAGAGTTGCAAGGTCCCTAGAGGTACCTCTTGCACTGACAGATTTGCCAACATTCAATTTCCATTTTGTTTTACTTAAGAGTAGAAGAGCTTCCTTCTCTATCTTAGTCTCTTGAATCAAGAGAATGTTAGAAGAAACCATTCTCATTAAATCTTTGATTGCTTCTGGTTTGATTGGATTCCCCAACCCCCTGCAATTCCAAGAGACAATCTGCATTATTTACCCGAGAGGGAGAGAGTAATTACTCCCTTTGGGGGCCTAATCCTCTTGCTCCTACCAAGCGGCATTTCAATGGTGGACTGGCTGCCCTACATCTTTAGTCTCTCAGCCTCTTCTTCTCGAGCCTCCTTTCGAGACGTCCTGCTTGCCTTTTTGGAAAATTGCTCAATGGAATCTTCATCAGAAGAGCCTAAGCTATCAGCCGGCTTCTTCTTAATCATTTCGACATAAGAAGGAGAAGCTTTGGCTCCATTTGGAGAAGGACGATTTTTCTGCATGAATTCACCTACACTAGGTAGTTCCGAATTAGATGCTCTAGCTTGGTTCATTGGTCCTGTATTTACTTCAGGTTCATAATCCTGCACTTTGATTTGTTGCAGTTCACCCTCTTCAAGAATAGGAACTTCAGGAGAGCTTAAAACAACAGAACGATTGGAATATGCATTGGGATTTTCTACAGCCAGAGGTTTAGGAAGGTTCTTCCCAACATCAATGACTCCTTTCATAGTCTTTCCTTATTTACCTTTGTTTATAGTGTCCTGATTGGAAATACTTGATTTCTGAACTTGAGTCCACTGATCATCATTCTCTTTTTCAAGTTCCTCTTCTAATTTTTTCTTACAATTTCAGGAAAAGTGGCCATAACCATGGAAGAACTAACACTTGAAAGGAATTTGCTCGCATTCCAACTCCTAAATGTGAGACCATTCAGCTATTGTTTGCTTGATCGCCTCTGGCAGACTAATCTCCAAATCAACTTCAACACGTATTCTTGCACATGAATATTGATCTTTCCTTTCTGCCCTATTTATGTATTTTCCAAGCTTGTTCCCAATGGCTTCCATAGATTCATAGTTCCAGTAGTGTAAAGGTAAGTGAGGGAACCTTACCCAGACAGGAACTGCAGATGAAACATCTTGGGTAGGATCAAAATACGGAGTCCACTGGTTCAGATAGAGTCCCTGAGGGCCCATGAAGTATGGTCCATTTTGAAAAATGAGATCACGATCTTCAGTTGAATAAAAAACAAAGATGTAGTATCCTCTACCTACAAAGTGATTTCGAATCCTTCAGTTACTAAGGGCCTCCAATTTCTCTAATCCCAACGATTAACAACCTTAGGAGAATGCCAGAGACCTGTAAATTCCCCAATAAGCCCGTGCTTAGCAAGATTTAGTGTCTTTCGACAGATTCATTCAGTGGGCAGTTCAACCAAGGGAATATCAACCTTCTTCACAAATATCTGCGTGTATGGACCCCCTTTCCTCTTGCCACAGGAAGAAACCAGTTGTTTGAATGCATCCAACTCAGGTGGAAGAGGAGGAGGAGGGTCCCCTCTGGAATCCATTAGAGAGAAGGCTCAGCTTTCCAGGGATCACAAGAACTGAGAATCAAACAAAGAGATGAAAAACAACCTGCAAGAAAATGAACCAACAGTTCAACGTTGAAGTCGAACGACGCAACCTAGGATCTCACACCTGGAAAGTAAAAAGCATGCAAGATCAGAGCAAAGCCACGACAAGGAGCTGCCTCCCAACGTAGATCAGAGCTGCAACAAAGGTAAAATATGCTTGGAAATAAAGACTAGTCTTCAAGACCAAACAAACTCTGGCAAGAAGCCTCGTAGTAACTCACAATGACCTACAAAAACACAGGGCCAGAACACTAGCGCCAAAGGATAGATCCAAATACTGGCACATTGATCGATGGGTTCAGACTGCTCCAGATCAAACAAACCCTTGGCACATAGCCACACCAATGCTCTAGTTCGAACTCCAGTCCTGCAACCCAAAGCACAATTGGATCCTCTGACGAGAGGCGAGCCAGAGCCGAGAGCTGCAAAAAAATTCGGAGAACCAAAAAAAAATTTAAAATTTTCTTAGAGATGGAACTCTTTATTTTTACAAAGTTTGTTTTGTATAATATGTATTTTTACAAAGTTTGTTTTGGCATTTATAGTGTTGTGTGTATTGGAGTGGTTTTTACTTTTTACGAAAATATTTGTTTTGTTTTGTTTTGTTTTTTAAGATGTGTGTTTACAAAGTTTGTTTTTGTTTTTTCACTGAGAAAAGCGAGGTGCTCTCCAACAGAGTATGTGGGATATCTTTTCATGTTAGTCACGTTATGCTATCCGACATAAATAAAAAATATTAAAAAATAAAAAATGAAAAATATAAATTACATATCGACTTAAAAAAAAACTAGCATAGATCCATCTTAAACGTAGATCTATCAAGTACTAAGAGGGATCCAAATGGTAAAAAATGTACACCTCAAGAAATTGGATCCTTCTCAGTGCTAGATAGATCCAGGTTTAAAATGGATTTGTGCTAGTTTATGGTGTTGTTGCACTGAGAGTAGCGAGGTGCTTTACATCCAAGTATAGGGGAGATGTCACGTAATGATATGTAATGTTACATATTTTAATAAATAATAATAATAATAAATACATGTCGGCTTAAATTTTAAGATAAAAAAATTACATCTAAGAAATTGGATCTCCTTTCTGTTCTTAATAGATTTGGGTTTAAGATGGATCTACGCTCGTATGTATTACACTTATTTTTAATTTTAACTTTTAAGAAAAGATTGGTGTTTTAGTAGTTTTAGTTTTTTTAAAAGAATATTGTAATACATCACATGTGCATTGATATCTTGGAAAATTATAGTTTTTGCAAAGTTTTTTTAAAACCATTTAAATATTTATTTAGTATTTTAAAATTTTGAATGATTGAAAATTAAAAAAAACTATTAATATTAATTAAATATAAAAAATGAATAAAAATATAAAATAAAATAAAATTTATTACATTTAGTAAGAGGTTATTCATATAACGAAATAGGTCAACAAGCAGTGAGTAACTAAGGATTCACAAGAAGGGTTGTGTTGATACTAGGGTTCTAATGCTGCTGAGGTCTACACCGCTTGCACTCTTCTACTCTCGCCACGGAAATGACTGACCCAGCGTCGAATAACCAAAGATCCTGCCTGGAAGGTTTCCGAAGGATAGTAGCTTCTCAACCCCCAGTCAAGCCTCCACCATGCGATTCTCGATTTGTCAAAAGAGCGGAAGTGCCAGATGTGAAGCTATCCTCCTTGGCGTCCAAGTTCAAAGCTGTCGCTCTACATGACAGAGGTTTGGTTGGTCATTTCACTGGGCTCTGGCCATCCCCCTGTTCTATTGAAATCTAGCTGAACAAAAACTGGCGACCCCAAATTTAGGGAGAAGTTTAGCAAAATATCTTTGGGCGAGGGTTATTTGTTTTTCTTTTTGAAAAAAGAGAAGATAGAGATTTAATATTCAGGAATGGCATGTACTTCATGGGCCCAAGAGGCATGTATCTCAAAAAATGGGACTTATCCTTTGATCTAGAAAAGGATATCCCCTCCTCAGTCCCGATATGGGCCAAACTTCTGCATCTCCCACTCCATTTTTGGAATGATGAAGATCTCAAAGCCATCGGGAATTTACTAGGGAAATACATAGATAAATCTGAGCCAAAACCACCAATGTTCTCCTATGCAAGAATTTGTGTAGAAGTAGATTTAGAAAAAGGTCTTCTAGAATAAATTAACCTATCTATGGAAGGATGGAGCCACCTCTAAATTGTCGACTATGAACAAACTCCTTTCAAGTGCAAGGTTTTCCATGAATATGGGAATTTTGCAAAATCTTGTCAAAAGAAAGTCTAGCAAGAAGAAGGAGATATCCCAAAAGAAGAGTGGAATCAAGTTAGCCGGAGAAAAGAGAACAAAGCTAGTTCCAGCCAGGCAAATACCCAACAACAAAAAAAAGCTACAAAGAACAGATTTCAAGTTTTGACTATAGAAGGCCCCGAGCCAACTGATATAGTAATATCGGAAAAGGACGTTAATCACTAGGAAAACAAGGAGGACGAACTCGGGTTAATAGAAATAGGTCAAGAAGCAAGCTACAAACCTATACTCCCACATCAACCCTATGTTGAAGTAAGGGCATAATCATCTCAAAACTCAGGGGATCTGTAACGAGATATAGAGCAAAGGTATGAATGGAAGACACATCAAAAAGCAAAGAAGAGGAAGCAGAACCCTTAATAAAAAAAAGGAAGGAAACCCAACAAATTTCACAGAGAATTAGAAACAACTAGAGAAAAAGCGACAAGGAAGAAATCGAGCCTAGATCATCTGGTTAAGTCCTACCTATCAGAAAAACAAGTTGGAGAACAGGTGGAAGGGAAAAAGGATAGAGTAGTACCACCGACAATCAAGAAATAATGAATCTTGTCTCCTAGAATTGCAGAGGACTAGGAGGAAACCAAAAGATTGAAGCCATTCAAATATTCAAATATTTAGAAAAGATTTCCATCCTCACAATCTAGGAGACAAAAATGAAAGAAGAAGACAACTTCGTTGCCATCAATAAGATCTGGAAGAACGACCAAGGTAAAGCAATAAGTGCTCAAGGAGCCTCAGGAGGTATGTTAACCTGGTGGGATACAAATTTATTAAACTTTAAATCTGCAATTGAGAATCGTCACTAGCTGTTCGTTGAGCTTGAATGTCTCGAAACCTAGGAGATATACAGGATTGGAAATGTATATGGGCCTACAATACATGGAACCAAAGAAGAGTTTTGGATCCATATAGAACAACAAAGGCATGGCAAGATGCAGCTTCCATGCATCATTGCTAGGGACTTTAACACAACCATCTCCCCAGAAGAAAAAAAAGGAGGATCTAAAGTGACAGATCCTTTTGGGGATAGACTAGAGGATATAATGAATGTCTAGTGGCTTGTCGACATCAAACCTAAGAGAGGAAAATATACATGGAGCAATAAACGCATTGGACCAGGACACATTGTCGCGCAGCTGGACAGAATCTTGGTAAGCTCGTCATTTCTAGATAATCCCTTTTTGCTGGCTACTCGACTTCTAGCGTCTGCGACTTCTGATCATAGGCCAATTTTGTTTTCCCTAGAACCAATCAAAAACTTGGGGCCTCTTCCCTTCAAGTTTTCCCCAACTTGGATCCCAGAACCAGGTTTTTTTTTTATATCGTTTCCCAAGCTTCGCAGAAGTTTTATCAGGGTTCTCCGAGTTTCATTTGGGAACAAAAGTTAATAAACGTTAAAAAAGAGCTCAAAGCTTGGTTGGAAAATCGCAATCAAAATCTTAGCCAGGAAAAAGTCTCCTTAATAAAAACATTAGAAGAAATATAGGAACAAATGGAACAGGTTGAAATAACCAAACAAGTGAACAAAAAAATATTAGCCATACAACGAAGGGAAGAAGCAATACTTCGCTTAAAATCCAGATGTTTATGGCTAAAAGGAGGATATCAGAACACTACATTCTTCCACTATCAATGCAAAGAGGGAAAGAAGAAAAACATAATAAAGTAGATATCGAAAGAAAATGGAAAAAAAATAACAAAGCCTCAGCAAATAAGGAGGGAGATAAAAGAGCATTTTCAAGATCTGTACTCTAGTGAGGACGATGTCTCTCAGGGGGAAATGATTACCCTTAGTAATGAAATTCCTAAATTAATAAGGGAATATCTATATTGTCTTATTCAACCTATTTCCTTCACTGAGGTCCGCAATGTAGTTTGGTCTTTGCATCCAGACAAGGCTTCAACGTCGGATGGGTTCCCCATTATTTTTTATAGAAGTTGTTGGCATATCATCAGAAAAGACTTAGTAAGAATGATAATTTGGACCCAATCCAAATATATGATAGGAGGATCCACAAACTCTACCTTTCTAGCTCTAATTCCTAAAGAGAAGAACATGACAACCATAAAAAGATACAGACCTATTTCCCTATGCAACTCCTCTTACAAAATTCTCTCTAAAGTCATCTCCAACAGGATCAAGAATTTTATCCCACATCTCATTTCTGAAAACCAAGGAGGTTTCATCACTGGAAGGAAGATATACGACAACATACTGCTAGTTCAGGAAGCTATTCATTTAAGCCAGAGCCGCAAAGAGGCAAGTATGGCAATTAAACTAGATCTTGCAAATGCTTTTGATAGAATAAGACAGTCTTATATCTTTCAAGTTATGGAAAATTATGGTTTCCCTTCCTACTCTATAAGATGGGCTAAATCTTGTATAAGCAAACCTTGGATTGCTCCCCTAATCAATGGTCAACCAACCTCCTTCTTTCCAGTGCAAAGAGGAATTCAAAAAGGCTTCCCAATGTCCCCCTTTCTCTATATCCTTGTTGCAGACTCGCTCAGCAGAAGACTCAATAGACTGAAAATGAAGAAAATATTCCTGGAATCAACTTCTCCAGAGGCGTACAACCTATCAATCATGCCCAGTTTGTTGATGACACAATCCTTTTGGGTAGTTGATCGACCCAAATTTCCATGCGATTCAAAATTAATTTGGATCTCTTTCTCAAAGTTTATGGAAGCCAAATCAACTCCAATAAGTCTTGGTTATATGGTTGGAACAACAATCCCATCATGCTTCGAAAAATAGTTGTTATTCTGCAAGTCAAGGTCAACCTTCAATGGAATTCCTTTATCTATATGGGGGTCCCTATAGTAAACAAAAAATGTATGGCCTAGGTTTGGAGCCCTCTGATTTAGAAATTGAAAAAGAAAATACAGGCTTGGAGTACAATCTAGCTCAATTTAGCTGGCAAGGTTGTCCTCATAAAATCCATCTTAACTTCTTATCCCATTTTCTCCTTCACTATTTTCCTAGTGCCTAAATCAGTAATCAATATCCTCAGCATTGAGATCGGGAAGATTCTGTGGCAAGGTTGGAAGACACAGGGGGGAAAATTCAAACTGGTAAACTGGGACATCGTCTTGGAGGACAAATGCAACAGAGGTTTGGGGATTAGGGATCCTGGAATAATGAACAACGCCTTGGGAGCAAAACTGGTTTGGAGGATGGTTACTGGTGAAAAGGATTGGTGGAAGGAGGTTATAAGGAAAAAGTACATCAAGAAAAAGAGATCCAATTGCTTAGATATCCCATGGACAGGTAAATGAACATCCATTTGGATTCTTTGCAAAAGTTTTGTTGGCCTAATTAAATACAATATGTTTTGGATATCAGGGAATGGTAGTAAAATTGACATATGGCCAGACTCTATTATGGGACGGCCTCCCCTGTCTTCAAACGCTAATCTCCACAAACTTCGAAGTTGGATGCAAAACCACAACAGTAAAAAACTCAAGGATCTAGCTGTTTGGGGAATTGGAGGTGAATGGATCGGTTGGAAAAACATACAACCCCCACCTCAGCTCCACAACAACTACGCTACGCTACTTTCTCTTCCCTTCTTCATGGAATTGCCCCTCTCAATATTAGAACATGAGATGCTAGAGGCAGGGATAAATTAGGCTTATACTCAATCAAAGAAGGATGTTAGGTGTTGATGCGAGATAGAGGAATAAACCAACAAAGTACATGGGGGAAAGTCTGGAACTCAGATACCATCTCCAAGATCAACATCTTCTTCTGGCTCTTGGAAAAAAATAAGCTCTTGATTGCAGAAAATTTAAGAAAAAGGGGATTGCATGGACCTTCCAGATGTACTCTTTGTCTTGCTAAAGAAGAAATCTCTTCACATCTTTTTCTAGATTTCCCTTTCGCTATCCAAGTCTAGACGCACCTCCTAGGTTATATAGGAAGGAACTTCTCTCTTCTGGACAATATTATAGATCTGATCTCAAAATGGAAGAGCTAATGTCGAGGAAAAATAGGAAAGAAGAAGACACTTTTAAGAATTTGGAATACTGTTCCAAAAAATATATGCTGGCAAATTTGGCTTGCCAGAAATAGGCTTATTTTTTACAACAAGAAGGCAGACCCTCAGCGAGTAGCCTTCAAAGCTATAAACTTGATTAGTGAAAAATTGAATATAAAACAGGTTCCTTTCCCTCATTCAGAGGATCTCATCCCTGAAGAACTCAATTGGTGTCAAGATATCTTGATTCAGAACTCTCTTCAAACCAAATCTCATGCCGAGCTTCAATCTTGGGAAATCAAGAAAAATCTAGAAGATCTCCTTCATTGGAGGCTGAGGAAAAATTCAGCCACTCTCTTCTTTGACGGTGCCTCGAAAGGCATTCCTAAGGAGGCAAGTGCGGGTGGGATTATGTACGATCCTGGAGGAAATATAGTTTTGACATACGCTTGGGACCTGGGTCACAGAGCCAATAATGAAGCAGAGTGGCTTGCGCTTCTCTTTGGGTTGGATCTGGTTAGACAAAATGAGATCACAAAATTCACAGTCACAGGAGATTCAAAACAATTCATTCAAAAAATGACCTCATGATACAATCAAGGCGTAGTTAAAATCAGAAGAATCTATGAGCGAGTCCAACAAATCTTTGCAAATATGCAAATCGCCTTTTATCATATCCTCATAAGCAATAACTTTGAAGCGGAAACTTAGCTAACCAAGGAGCTAAGTTAAAATTGGTTTATCAATAGTTAAGGCTCAAATAATTTTTTCTATGTCCCCTAGACATCTAACCACTTGCCCAAGGAAGGGTGTCCATCCTATTCGTCCTCCCAACATCCAACATCTTTGTTTTCTAACGACCACTTGTTTTCCATTCCGCATAGGTGGTGACGAAGTCCATGTGACAGGCATAAATGCCAGGCTAGGCATCCTGCCCCTTGGTCATTTGATGAGATCCTTTGCACGAGCCATGGAAGGTGTCGTCTTGGAGACTCCTCCAGATCTATTTGTTTCTTATTGTGACTTCGATGAAGCGTCTAATTTAAGACTTCCTATAGAGACAACCCATGCGATACCACTCGACCTCCTCTATATTGACAAAAACAAAAGGCTTCCTAACACCTAGTCGGCTCAGCCTGCTCTCACAACACACACGATTTTGTTCCTCTCGGGTTCCAATGGAAAATAATGACAGGGACGTTGCCTTGAACAACTTGCAGGAAACCCTGCAGGATATAAAGCAACATATGCGCTGGATTTTTGATGTGACGAACATGGGGGTCAAGGAAGGTAGTGCAACTACAGAGGAGGTGAAATGGATGGCGAGCCAAATGGGTTGTCAAGAATCTAGAATTGAAGACAACCATAGGGACTTACATGAGCTCATGGGGACTATCGATAACGTCAAGGAAGATGTGCAAAAGATGGTTAATAACAACTAGTGCAGCCATTACTAAGACTCTCCTGCAAGAGACCATCCAATGGATGAGACTTCAGTAGTGCAACCATTCGAAGTTCCAGGTGAAAAGCAGCAGAAGTAACAAAAGTCTAAATGGTTTTTTATGTTTATTTGTATTATTCTTTTAGGTAAGTTCGTCCGTATATACCCTACGAAGGGAGTCAGCTGTTTTGTTTGGCTCAGAAGCAACTTTTTTCTCATTGTATCTAGCATAGAGAGTTCATTTCTTATGTGGATAAACTGTTTGAAATGCAAGCTCTGCCCTTTTTTGTAAGCATGGCTTTGAACAACCTTTTTATTTAAATACAATACATTCTCTGGTTTTTGTTAAAAAAAGAGGTTATTCATATATATTGGAAATTTATGAAATGCATAAAGTTTTATTGAAAAATGCTTGAAGTTCAATGTGGTAAATTTGATTTGATTTAATTATTTTTATTCAAAAAAAAATAAATAATATTTATTTATTTTTGTTAAAGTTGATTATAAATATTGTAAAATTATAATTTTTTTAAAGTTATATATATGTATATGTATGTATTTTCTTAAATTCTTATTAGTTGGTTATTTAGATTTTCTAGTCTTACATTCTTCTTATTGGCATGGTCTTGTCCCATAAGCTTCTCAAAATTTATAGCAATTCACAAGTTTGAGTAAAGTTTGAGTAAAGTTTGAGTGAGAGATATGATTTCCGCCATATAGGGTGATAGGGAGGTGGTTGAATGATGGGAGGGATGCATGTCCCTTCAAAGAACAGGTGGTAGAGACAAGCAAACATTATTAAGCAATCGAAGGAGATGGCAAGGATATTGAAGGCTAGCTTTGTCAAGCCCTTTCATCCAACAAAAGGATATACACATTGCTTGAGCATTAATCACCCTTCAATTGGAATGGTGATGGATTCAAGTGGGCTAATTAATATTGATAGCACCACGTAGCTGATTTTGGGAGGAACAACAGGCCTACAAATGATGATAACCCTAAAGCAAGGTATGCATTAATCAAGTATTTAACCTGTCTCTTATGGGTTTTTCCTATTCTTCTTGGTAGTTCTAGAAGCTCTATCTAGTTTGTTAGTCACAACAACTCTCCTTACCTCACTTCCTACCCACTATTTAAGGAAAAAAGAATAAACCATTCCCCTTGGTATCATGTAGAAAATGGGGGTTGTATCCTTTGTAATTGGGAAAGGATCTTTGAGAGAAGGTGATTGTCACTTTATAGCAAGGTGGCAGGCTCCATTTGGGAGGTCACGCCCCTTTCCCTTATGATCACAATGATATGTTGAGAGAGAAGTAGGTATTTCTCAATTCACTACCTCAACTTATTTCCTATGGGAGCAGGGAAGTTTGGGAAGTACAAATTCCTCAATTTAGTACATATGGCTATTTGAAGAGTAAGAGAAGGAAAGAAAAAACAAATGGGAATCAATTGATGGGTCCAACAAAGGGGCAAGTAGAAGTAAACCTCAGACTCACAAAAATGCAAGCAAAGGACACTCTTCCATCAAGATAACTAGAGCACTAACATAAGCTATGGAAGCCACAACAAGATACAAAAGAAAATTTCTCATTGCAAATGACACCTTTACAGATGACATTGATGCAGAGCTCATGGATTAGAATCTTGATACATGGTTTTCTTGAATAAGTGACATCAAATATTTCAAATTGATTGAATTGTATTAGCACGACAAACCATTCATAGCTCAAATTGTGGAAGAATGTGGGATGCAACATGATGCCATTTTAAACAAATTAGATTTCATGGGCTACAAATATGAAGATCTGGTCAAGGAGATTTGGGGCATGGAAGCTATGGAAGTTGAGTAAACACATGATGGTTAGGAACCAACTACGGAATATCAAATAGATACTAATAATGTTTACATATATGTAGACTCAAATTAAGATGCAGAGGACAAGGGGTTCCATTGACCAGTCTAATTATTGTTTTGCTTTAATATTTTATATTGATCTCTAGGGTGAGTATATGTTTCACTATTTTCCATGCAACAATTTGAGTTTTACAAATCTTGGTCTCAAATATAGCTTTTGTTATCCTTATTCTGTTATATCTCTATAAGGAACACGATAAACAATTTTTTCATATGGTTGATAGTTAACCTATAAAGACTATTATTTTTTATACTCATTAATATGAATAAATAAATTTGTGCCAATAGAGATGGCGATGTGTTGGCGTCATTTGGGAAGTAGACTTGTTGTGTCCTCTAGCTATGTGTTGTTAATATGCCATTACATGTATTCATTCATTAATGGGGTCATTATGTTCCTGTGGGCATTCACCACGACCGTTTTTTTTGTTGTTGGCAAAGTGGTGGAACTCCCCTGACTAGCAGGGTTGCCATTGGCTAAGAAAGCGTGAACCAGGGGCATTTAAGCTGTCAAAATCATCCGGGGATCGCACCCGGCCTGGACCGCACCAACCCTTAACATGGTTGGATTTTTTGGTATCTGACGTGATTAGAACCAGCAACCTTTCAGCTTAGAGGCGTCTTAACCACACCCCGCCACCAACTGTTCTACATCTCGAGGATAATAATTCACCACGACCGTTAATGTGTTACAATGGTTGGAATTGGATGTAAAGCAATGGAAATGTGCAAAGTAAATGGCATTCGATGTGGAGCAGGGTATTTCACAAAGTGCTTGTTCATTCTGATGTCATTTTTTGGCTTTGTTCTTTGGTCTCCGTCCTCTTAGTTTATTATTTAAATATCATTTTTAATGATGTCCAACTCTTTGCATGTGTTTTTCTTTGTATCACATTTTCATTGGAATGTTTTATATAATATGTGCCTTTTTTCCGGAAGTTTTCAATTCTTTGCATGCGTATTTGTTTTTTCTATTTTCAATCATGTGTAATTATTATTAATGATTATTTTTTAGTTTTATTATTGTTAATGATTTTTTTTTGGAGTTTTTTACATGAAAATTTACATGAGCTAGCTCGGGAGCAATCCTCCCTCCATCCGACGGAGGAGGAGCAAAGTCAACGCTAACTTTGCTCCTCCTCCGTCCAATGAGGGAGGATTGCTCCCGAGCTAGCTTACTCCAATTTACATACTTTGAAGTTTTCAATTCTTTGCACGCGTATTTGTTTTTTCTATTTTTAATCATGCGTAATTATTATTAATGATTATTTTTTAGTTTTATCATCGTTAATGATTACTGTTTTTGAGTGTTTTATATGAAAATTTATATACTTAAAACTTGATCATTGGATTAACATAGTCAAAATGTTTAGTAATAATAATTCAATATAAACAGTTTCATTTAGTATATAAATCTGGAGGTTCAAAATAATTATTTTTAAATTTTATTGATAACTTATATTTTTACTTCAAATTTAAATATTTGTTCAATATATTTTATAATTTTATAAAGTATTTTGTGAAATGATTAAGTTTATTTTAAACTATGGTTAAGTTTGTTTTGTATTTGAGAATATTTTGCATTTTTTTATTTGGTTAGAAATGCCCATCACTTGGGCCATTGCATTTCAACCATTAGCTAAGAAACCACAACCAAGGGGCATTTAAGCCATCAAAATCACTAGGGATCGCACCTATCCTGGGCCATACCAACCATTAACATGGTTGAATTATTTAGCGTCTCCTACCAACTAAGTCACCCCTAAGGGTATTGAACTCGGGTCACCTTGCAAATGAAACCCACACCTTAACCGAATAAGCAAGCGAGAATTGACATTTTACACTAAATTTACATTATATGTACTTATTAATTTTATACTTATTTATAATATTTAAATCTTTGTTTTTTTATCCAATAATATGATACACATGGATTTTAATAAACAATACACATAAGTTACACAAGATTTTTATTTAATAATAAATTACATATATTATTTTATTTTTAATTTAATTTATTTAATAATTAGAATGACCAATCTCGAATGCAGGCTACTCGACGAGGAAATGCACTTACTCTACATGTGAACGATGATGGCAGGGGATATAGATGGTTGCATGGTCAAGCCACTTGTCCTGGATGGAACCGTGGAAATAATTAATGTGACATCTGAAGCTTAGCCTTGGGGGAGATTAAGCAGAGACAACACACATTGAATGTGGGATTCGAATGAGGTAGTTAATTCTAGTGCAATGGGGGGAGCATAGTGCATACATGCATGTCATTATACCTCTTCAATATCCATGGGGGCATGCAAGAATGCAAGCCATGATCTTCAAGTGAATCCTCCAGCACACAATCAAAGGGGAATTCACAACATGAGGAAAAATATGGAAGACTCAGGGTGGCATTATTACAAACAAGGGTGAAATGATTACAAGCAATTTCATCTAGAACCATGGTTTAAATTTCCCCACTGGTTAGAAGGAGGGATTGGTAGACCCAGTGTGAGGGATTATTGGCAATAGTGTTGGGGGCATCTCTTATGCATTGGCATGTTGACGCAAATATGAGGCGTGAATACGTGGGTAGAGTATAAGACCATTTGGACTAATCTTGCAATAGCCCCAAGATAGAAGGGCCAAAGTCGTCATGGTAGAGGAAGGGGGCATCAACATAATGCTTATGGTGAAGCTTCGAGCTAGACCTTTTATTTTGATGTCCCATTGCGCATCGAAAAGACAATTGACACCATGGAAACCATGGTTTTTGAAGACAAGACGTGGGGGCATCATGGTCTTAATCCCTAATGGTTAGTTAAAACCATTATGGCATTGGTGTTGATGAAAAATTAGATCTTGCATGTAAAGGCCCTTCGAATTATCAACCAAGTTCATGATGACTTCGAAAGCGTGCACTTTCAATTGGATGAACTCATGGAGGTTCTTAATGCACTGTTTCAACTTATTGTTGATGGAGAGGAGTATCGGGGGGATCTGCAAAATACCACTTCCTCTAAGGTCGATAAGCGAGACTCTCAAGGGTAGTCTCTTGAGCATAGTTTTTGTTTTGATCTGGATTTTCAATGGCTTTCAGAGTCTTAATGGTTTATGTTTTGACCTGGTTTCCTATTAATGGACAGGTCATGACTCTCCTTTACTATGTTTTGATAAAGTCCATTTTCATGGGGTTTCAACCTCATGAAGTCCAATTTCCCTGTTTTTTTTTTGACAATAACAAATGGAAGATTTTATATTAAAAACAGTGGCAAGCCACTGGGTTCATTACATCAGAAGAGAGAGCTTCTGTCATTCAGTACTTCAATAATTGCTACTAGAAGGTAGCTAATTCAGCGAGCTTGTTCGGCTTCGAGTCATTACAGCTGCCCGATGTTGGATAGGTTTTTTTTTTTTTTTTGGTACGGTCTGCCATTCGCTGCTTTGGCCTTGATCATGGTTTCCCGTCTGACCTTGTGTTTCTTCGACATCTGCAATATCAGCCCAGCTTGAGACTCGCTGGGTTGGCTTTGGCGACGTGGGCGGAGGTATTTCTACTGGGTCTGTCCCCTGAGCAGGTTCTTTGGGGGCGGATTCGGCATCCTCTTCTGGGTCTGGTGCTGGGGTCTTCCCTTCGGCTTGCTTCTCCGGAGGTGCTTCTTTCCACCAAGTGGGCCTTTGGCTTCGGGGCAATCTTCTTTTTCCGGATGATTTCTCGCAGTTA
>LPNX010627225.1:469523-506310 GCA_001517045.1 Pseudotsuga menziesii
GACGGCCGCCATGGATGTCATTGCGATGAGAAGGCCCGAATCAGGAGGGGAGCTGGAGGAGCTTCGGTATGTATGCCACGGGAGAAGCTGGAGGGGCGGCAGGAGGCCGAAGCCCTCAGCAATGGCGAAAGCCCTAACTCTGTGAAGCGTGGCTCGAGCCCGGGAGAAACCTCTCTAATTGAATCTTCTTTAACCCTATTATGGCTTAATGGCCTTCTTGTTACTAATCAACACATGCAAGCTATTTTTGAAGTCCAATTTCCCTGTTATAGGAAGGTTGAGTTGCTATTTTAAAACTTTAAGAGAATGGATTAAAGGATCTGAACTATGATGGTGTGGTTTCCCTCAGGGCAGGTCAACCATTTTGTAGTTTAATGTATTTTTCTTGTTAGTACAAGGTTCATGTATAATATAATTAATTAATATATTTTCTAAATAGGTGAAGAAAATGTCAGTTTTGTGGGGTAGTTTAATTGGTTGAAGGCTATTGTGGCCAAGCCATTATTAGGTCGAGGTCGGATGTTCAGTTCTTTGGGACATCTGGGGTTAGGTTCCCAAAACTGGTATCGACAGGATGAATCCCCTTCGAGTGGGCCCCTTGGAATTCTTCTTGTGGACGTAGCATGCCCCGTCAAAGTTACGGGGTAGCGAACCACATTAACAAAAGCCCTTAGGGGTAGCTCAATTGGTTAGTTCTTCCAAGTTCAAGATCGAAGTAGTTGAGGTTGGAGGTTCAATTCTATGGGTCCCTCAAGGTTAGGGTCCCAAACCTGTAGTCAACAGAGTGAGGCTCCTTTGGGTCGCCCTCCTAAGAATTATTACTGTGGATGTAGTGAGCCCTCTATCTTCCGAGGTCGTGAACCACATGAAAAAAAAGGTGAATGAAAATGTAAAAGTGAATTAGGTATTTTCAACTCATTAGGTGTTCTTTTACCTAACTTTACTTCATTTATCAAACAACATATTTTGTTTTCCTTAGACTAATATCTCTAATGAGACTCAAGATTACTGTTATTTATCTATATCGGTGGGTGTCACAATTGTAATAAGAGGCATCTCAATTCTTTGTTTTTTTAGCTAGACTATAATTATATTAATCAAAAGAGAATATATAGAGCATTGGTATGTTGGTTTGCCAAAAGAGAAACTAGACCAACAACAAAACATAAGATTGACATTTTTCAACTGGCATTGTCCTACTTTCCTTGATTCCATTATTTCTTAATGTAAAAGTATACCATCGATGTCTAGATAAGCTTAAATACAATTTAAGATAACTTGAAATTAAAATAGGAACACCAACATAAGAAAAACTAGGTAGCTTGATCGACATCATAATTTTAGATCGAGGAAACCTCTTGAACATGAAATGATAGACAATCTTGTACTTCAAATTCAAATCCATTGGTGGCTTTGGCAATGAGGTTGATCTCAACGTCCATTTTCCTGACTTGATCTTGAAGTCCATCCACCTCCAACAACATCTCATTGTGCTCCCCCTTGCTATCCATAGGACTTTCCCCAATAGTGACTTCATTGGCTAGTAGAGGAGAGCCATTTTAAGATATTTGGTGTCACAAGTGTGGTAGGTTCCAGTGTTAAGGATTTAGAGGTGTGTTTCATTTTCTATCTCTTGATTGCTAACCAAACCTTGTTCAATCTTCACCCAATCCTCCGCCTAAAATTGCTTGCTAGATATGAGCTGGGATCCTCTGCATGTAGGTCGTTGTTGAAGCCTCTACCTCTTGTATGATTTGTGATTGGTGGCTCTATCCTCAGTCTATGCACCCTTCACCTGATGTGCCACTTGAATCCAAATAAAAGGTTTCTTCCATGAGATGAGATTCCAGTTGATTTTGCAAAATGTTGGGTGAAGAATCAAAGCCCCAACAAGTAATGACCAACGATAGCTCCACTACTAGGCAACAAAACCAAGCCACTACAGGAGTCCCCAATCTTGACTGAAAGGAAGAACCCATAAGTGATAATAATATGCAATTACTGCAAGACTCAAGCTTGGCATATTCAAACTTGGGTTTTCATCTCTCAAAGTCTGTAAGTTGAGCATTTAATTGTGGCCTCTTCTCGCAACCTCGAGTGCAATTATTAACCACAAACCATGTTAAGACAATCTTTCTTCTCATCATGCTTTTTTTGTCGTTGGCTTAGAGGTCGTCAAGAACATCACGTTGCCAAGCGGTTCCATTATGCAAACTCCCCTGGTATCGTTAATTCCAGTCACTATAATCATGCTTGCCAAGTATTGTGATTTAAATTATGATAGCATGGCATGTGTGTTTGCATGTCAATCGTCACCTGCCGACACCACCTATGACCTTGTGTACCACGTCTTGAGGTGGCTTATCCATACTACCATTTTGTTTTGGCCTTTGAGCAATCCTTCCCCACCTTCCTGCCAGCTTATTCAGGACAAAGACATCCCAATTTAAGTTCAAACATCATTAATCATTTTCAACGATCTAATTATAGTCAATCTCATATTTATTTAATATTCAATGCACAAAGTGAATCCGTTTACCAATAAAAAGTTTTAAGCCATAAATCTTTTAAACTGTATGTAAAAACTAAGTTGAAATCATAATTACAAATAGACAATTAAATAACTATTTTGTTCTCTCCTCTCCTCTTCCATAGAGACTATGAATTCCCTGACCAAAAAAAGCATACAAATTGCTATGCTAATATGTTACTTTGTTTTGGAGAATAGATTTGAAAAAAAAAATACGAAGTCACTCTCAAACACAAAGTCAAAATTATCAGATGCAAGTAGTTAGACATGTACCACCGTTAGAAAGTCCATCGCTATTGATGCACCTTTTTCCAATCCAATTCCCACATACCTAACAAACTTCAAAACACAAAACAAGTTAGAAAGTTAGAGAATGAGTTGAGTTGACCCACCACGCAACACACACCACTTTTTGCCCTAAAACACGTTAAATTCATGGGACCACCAATAATTACGAGAACCCAAACACGACTTACACTCTCTACACAACATTCTCCCTACACGCACGTTGAAGTCGTTGATGCATACACCTCACCAATTCCAACCCTTCATGGCACAAAAGGAACGTCGCAATGGAGAACACTTCAAACAAAGTAATATTAAGTAATGCATTAACATCAATTAACAACTTTCTATTTTAGTGGGCAATATGAATTATTATTTTTATTAATTTTGTTTTTAAACACATATTTTTTCCACTATTAAAAATAAAAAATAAAATAACAATATTAAGAATATATATATATATAAATAAACAAAATATTTTTTAATTTTCAAAATAATTAAAAGTTGATGAAGAAATTATTATGGAATATAGATAATATTAAAAGTGGTTTTAATGCACTAAAGAGTTAGAAGATAAAAAAATTAAGATATTATAAAGAGATGATCAATCCCAATCTAGTAAATCAAAGACGTCTTTTTATTTTGATTAGTGTAAAGAAGAAAATTGATATTTATAAAATAAGAACAAACTCTCATGAACTCTATAGTGAAACAAAGCGTTAGACAATTTATAAAACGTTATGGGATGAAAGAATATATCATCTTTGTGACACAGAGAGTTGAAGATAAAAATCACTTTCTCATAGAATGTCCTGCCTACACCCACATTACAATGTATGTCAAAATATTTGCTACAATAATGAGTTTCCTAACATTTTAATTCATTATAATTATGTTGATTTAGGAATGCTTCTCTTAATTTTTTTTAACATATAAATAAACTTCTAAACAAAACCAAGTGACTCCTTACCTTTGTAAGATCCGATAAATCAAAGTTGGTCTCACTGGACATTGTTAGTAACTATCATCATCATCAACATCACATAGAAACAAAATATACATATATAAAAAATAATTTAACTTACAAACAATTACAATACACAATATCACCAATGTCTCGCATGGGTGTGGCTCATTGGCGATTCGTTTGATATGAAGTCACATGTTGTAAATGAGGTCACGAGTTCATATCACACCTGACCTTACCCGTGTCCCATGCTTGTGGGGCACCTAGGGTTATAGTGGTAGTGGGAATGGATCCTTGGACCTCGTGTCACGCGAGTACCAACCCAGTCCCCAGTTGTCGATTCCCCTAGTAAAAAAATAAAAAATAAAAATAATACACACACACACACACAATATTACCAATTGTAATATTAAATAGGCCTTCTTCTCAATGTTAGTACAAAGATTTCAAACTTTGAGAAGAAATCCTATTTAATGTCCATTTGATGTACCTTGGGTGGTTGGGACTCAAGATGAATGATTGTCACCGTCTCCACCCAGGTTTAATTCTTGTAAGTGACATGATGCTCCTATTGAGCCCCTATGTAATGATTGAGTGGATTATGTAATTCTGACTATTATGTAATTCTAACTATACCTCCATTCTCTGGAATAGCAGACGTTGTCATTTCTTGTAATGAATATTGCCTTTAACAACAATGAACCACTCATTAAAAAAATAATCAACCATTATGAATAACAAGTAAAATAAGAAACAACGTTACTTAATACATACCATATAAAAATTAAAAAAAATAGCAAAACTAATTATAGATTAAAAGGTGGATTGGCAAATAAAGAATATAATTTACAAGTAAAAGAATTCAAGAATAAATACATTAGCTAATGATATTCTAAAAAGAAAATAATTATGAGTTTAAAAAGTCAAATTTCAATTGTGGAATTAGAATGTAGCTAATGATATTCTAAAAAGAAAATAATTATGAGTTTAAAAAAGTCAAATTTCGATTGTGGAATTAGAAAGTACTAGCCTAGATCCAACTTTACCCGGCTCTATCATGCGCCGAGAGGGATCAAATATTTCGAGGTGCAAACCCTTTTTTGGAGTGCAATTGTTGAAGCAGGGTTTCTTACTCAGATGATAACAATTAAAATCAAGCTTATCACTATCTCAGAATGACATCATGGGTAAGAATACCTACTTAGGGTTTTTTCTTATAATTGACACCCTCTACCTATTCCGTTAGCAAGCACGGAACAACAGATCCTACGTGGTAAGCCGTAGAGGAAAGGATAGAGCAACGTGGATGTGTTAAACCAATCATATCACAGGTAGCCAGACATTTAACATCGTAGACTCATGAACATAGCTCCAAGCAACTAAATGAATGCTAGATACCAAAACGCATCTACCCACAGAAAGCCGAAAACACCCAAACACAGATCCAACAGTTCACACAGGTATACATTTTTAAAAACATGTTATAAGTGAATGCTTGGATAATTACCTAACCGTAAGTACGGATAAAAATTCTAGATCGAAATCAAGGAAAAATGATAGGGCTACCACACATTAAAATCGTAGATCTGTTACCTCATTAAATATGCAGAGCTGTCACACATTAAATCACAGAAAAATACTTCCTGAAAACACTTAAACTCCCAGAGATGCACTCCAGGAAACGCAGGTGTAAACTCTTAAAGGAATCGCAGAGATATTCTAAAGCAAACTATACCATCGCAGTGATGCAAATCACGGTGATCTATCAGCAAATCGCAGCTGCTCTCTTCCAACTGCAAATTGCAGCGAATCGCAGGTGCTCCCCTCCAAATGCAAAAACATAGGGATATATATAAAAGCAAATCGCAGATGCCCTTTTCGATGTGCAAAATGCAGGAAGATCCCGCAATTCGCAGTGATACTCTTCATCTATACTCACAACGCTTTCCATCTGCCCACGCTTTTCTTAATCAGATGATACTCTTTATCTATACTCACAAATATATATATATATACACCTAAGATTATTAATGTTAAGCCGACTTGTATATATATATAGATATATAAGCTGACTTTTTTATGTGACACGTGTCATCTCCACGTTGAGCACGGAATTACACTTCTACCTCATACCGGGCTGTAGAATGCGCCTCTCGGCGCAATAAGAGTATTAAACATGAAGATGAATTTTTTTTCCGGAAGAAAATATGAGTTCCTTCTTATTCATCAGAATCAAAGGTAACCTGGTTACATCAACAAGTTGAGCTAATGCACAAAACAAGTCCAAAGCAAAATGATATCTTCTGCCTCTACATATATAAAAAAGATGACATTAAAATCATAAAACATTAAATATAGAAAAATACATTACATTTTTACTAATTATGAAACTACAATATAAAACTTAATACTCGCGTTGACCAATTGCTTTCACACAAGCCACCGACTCTCTACAGAATAACAACAGAAAACTTAAAATACTGAAATGACACACATCTATTTCTTAGTAATTTGACTCATATTACCAGTTTAAGGGATGTATTTTCAAGTATATCCATAAACAACGAGGATTTAAATTCATAAATTCGAATTGAAATCATAAATTTATATCTATAATCCTAGATTACTTGTATTTTCAACTATATCCGAAACAATGATGATTGGAATTCAAAATTCATATTTCTAATCCTAAATTTACTTATATATATGAAAAAAAAAAGAGAGGCTTACAAGGTCAAACTATAACACTACTTTGCATCAAGGTCTTAGGACCCTGAATCATTCCTTAAGACCCAAAAACCATTCCCTTGTCACTACATTAAGATAGGCCATCTCCTTGTTGGCAGGCTGAAGAAATAAATAGATACAAAACAAAGACCTCATGTATATGTGGTAGGATATTTAGGGAGCAGACTAGTGGAATGCATTATTAAATACTATGAATCCAATTTTCAAAGTTGAATTCGTGAGATATGACAATTTTGCATAGTTATGCTATGATGTGTTCAATTGTAAACTTTACATGAATGATTATAATGGTGTAAGTGAACTTTTAGTAAATTGCCTAGGGGCTCGTTACAACTATGAAGTGACCAAGTATATGTTTGTAGAGATTGATATTATATTGGAGAGGTCTATAAAGAAATTTATTTGGATTGACTTTATAACCGCCTAGTCTCTTAAAAGACACATAGGCTAGGCAGCCAAGATATTTTAGTATCATGGTGAGGAACCTAAACTTCTAGAAACTGAATACAAGATATTACAAACTTTGTTGTTCTTCACTGATGGTTAAGTATTTTTCATGTTTGATTTGGTATTTTGTCCTTTCACTCTCTTTTTAGTGGCACATACTCTATGTATGTTTGATTTGGTATTTTAGCTGACATGGATGAGTCTATCAGCCTTCTTGTTATGCTCATGATCCATATGTTTTTTTGGTCACCATCGATTTATATCAGCTAGATTTCTGACCTGTATCTACAGGAATGATGAGAAAAGTCTGCACTCAGCAGACTTTATGCTTTTCTATGCTCATGTATCTTGGATGACTGGTGTCCACTGAATTTACAGCTATCAGAGGGGCCCTCAAATGAATTTGCATTTGCGGAAGCTTGGTATATGCCATTTATTGGCTGATTGTATATGATGTCCTTTGATTCTTTAAAAGAATATCAAGGTCTGGTATTTTTTCCTCTGAAAAAAAAGTACTTCTCATGTCAAGGACAAGCATGTTTGAGTAGAAAAAAGGTTTATAAACTCCTATACTTGTTTAGGCCAATATTCAAGATGTGTCCGAGAGATGATTTAGTCACATTCCTATGCATAGCGAATAGAGCATTCAACATAAGGAGCATCACATCATATAAGTGGTAATCAACTCGCATGATAATTGGTGATGTTAGATGTTTTTTTAATGGTTTTTGTATTTGCCAATTCCATGTAAAACCACTTGAAATTAATTAATTCACAAACATCAACCAATAATAAAATAAAAATTTATATTTCATTTTTTTTTAAATTTTGAAAATATTAATTTAATATGTAGATTTTCAAAATATGTATATGGCTTTAAAATCTCACGAGGTGGATTGAATCTTTTCTCCCCATGCCGATAAGTGCTTTTCCACCATGCTTAATACATATGCTATTAAATGCTTACTTTAATTTGTGTATATATTCTATGGCTTTTAAGTTGACAACCCTTTTGAAAAAACACCTACTAATGAGATATAGAAGCTTTGGGGAAGCCATAGTACTTGCAATTTACAATAAACATAACATATTTTGCAAAGATCTTAAATTTCCTTTTAATCTAAACTTTACATGTATAGCTTCTATAACAAAATCTAGATAACAAAAGCAAGGGTTACCAGGGTAGTGAGCCAAGAGAGGGTCTGTGTGTGACCTATCATCAAGAGGGGCTAGTATACTAGGTGGAACCTCACTGCTGGTTCAAACAGTCGTTGAGTCTGCTAGTTTTTTGACTTATTTACTCTTATCTAGGGTTCACGTTTATTAGGGTTTACCAGATGTGACCTTTTTCTTTCTCCTTTGGAACCTCACTGTTGGTTTAATCAATCGTTGAGCGTGCTAGTTTTGTGGATTTTTTACTCTTATTTAGGGTTTACCAGTTGTGACCTTTTTCTTTCTCCTTTGGCCTCTTCTCCACTGCTAGTTTCCTTTCTTTGTGGTTTAATAGATCTCCATGGACTATGGGTCGGAAGAAATCTAACCCTAATTCACGGGTCATGGGTTCTGGCAGTCGGTTAGTCATTTCGGGGGATGGTACTTATGCTCTCCAGGATTCTCCTGACATCCCACAGAAGGCATCTAAACTTAGGTCGGGAAGCGGTCGGTCTCCTGTCTCTCTGGTTGATAAAGAGGGTTTAGATGAAATCTTCAAAAAAAAAATGTGTTAGAAGGAAAAGTTGTCCTCTCAACCTTGTGCTAGGGGTCAAAGTGTGAATGGCGAATGTCATTCCATTATTGGAGTTGGATTTGGTTGGTCGTTCCAGTGGTCATGGGATTTCGGTGCAAAATTTTAGGGTCTAGTCTAAGGACCTTTGGTTTCCAATCCTCGGTTACACCCAGACTGTTTTTCCTTAACCAAAGGTTAGTCTGTTACTATTTTTCAAAATTATGAGTATGCCAGTCATAGTCTAAACGGGCATTGGTTATTAGGTAAACATGTATTTAACTTATCCAGGTGGAGCCCCTCTTTCAATGTTGGCTCCATTAAATTAGCTTGACAAATGATCTAGGTCAAGCAACTCGGCCTTCCTCTTGAACTGTGGTTTGAAGAAATTTTTGAGCTTATTGGGAACACCATAGGTTCCTTCATGATCAAGGCAGATTTCTCGTTTCTGGAATTTGGTCTTATGAGGGTGGCCAAAATCCTCATTGAACTTGACTTGCATGAAGGGTTATGGGATGAAATGTCTATCTCTAAAGGGTTTTATCATCATAAACAACTCCTGGACTACATTGGTATTCCTTTCCAGTGTAACAGGTGTCATTCCTATGGTCACGTGGTCAACGAATGTAAACTACCCTTCATCAGTCATTTCTAGCACAAAGAGAAATTTGTCCTAGATTCTTATTTTTCTCTAGTGGATAGGATTCTCCCAGCTATGGCTGCTCAGACTCCTGCAGAGGTTGTCCCCTCTATGGTTCCTGTCATCTGCAGCTCCCCTGCTAATTACTTGGTGGTTCGTGCAACAGATGCTGACAAAGATCTAATGTTTGGATCTCTGTGCTTCCACGCTACTTTAAACTTCTCTAGCTCCGACGGGATCAAAGGTATGCATGCATCTTTTCTGGATCCTCGATTTTCTCAAAAAGGTATAGCCCTAGGCGATCAGTTGTTATCTTCCCATTTGCCTTTGACTAAGAACCCCAAGCTACCGGATTCGAATTCTCCTACACTGGAGTCTGTCTCATCTACTGCAGTTTCTTCCAACACTGTCTCCTTTGTTGATCTACATTCCCTTATTCAGAGGGATTGGGAGATACATAGGTCCTCTTTTTCTATAGGAACTATGTTCCCTTCCTCTGATTTACTTGGTGCACCTAGCCCTTGCCCTGCAGACTATTTTTCTCTTAGCCCTATCCAATATTTTTATCCTCCTGAGGAGGGCCCCTTATGCAATCATAGTCTGTCGCCAGAAGTAGATTCCCTAGTCTCCTCGTCTGTTGCCTCTTTCTCCCTTAGTCCACCTTCCACCCACCTTTTCCCCCCTCAAACTCCTTCTGATTTCGACCTGCCCTCTATTGATTACCCATTAGGTCCCCCTGCTACTTTTTTTCCTTTTCCAATACTTTCCATTACTTGTTCCCTAGTACATTCCCTCACCTCTTCCCCGATTTTACCTTCTCCTCTTGAGGCTAGACCTGAGATCTCTATATCATATAATGATACTCCAAGGTACTCCCTCTGGTCTTCTTCAAAGGCTTCTATACGAAGGGGTTTTGGATCTGACAAATCCTCTTCTATTCCTAGACTCAGAGGCAGAATATCGGTCATGGATAAGGCCAGACAACAATGTGTTAGGGATATCTCTGATGGTAAGCAATGCATTGTTTCTAGGGAACTTACAACACATGCCCAAAAACTTGTCGTATTATAATGCTCTTTCTTTCATTGAATTGTAGAGGGATTGGACAACCCTCTAAGAAATTAGCCCTCAAAAGGCTGGTCACACTTCATCATCCTGTTATTTTTCTGCTACAAGAATCATTGTCTTATGGAGATGATATTATTATAGAGCTAGGTCAACTTCTTCCTCAATGGGATTTTAGCTGCACTAATGCTATTGGTCGCTCTGGTGGTGTGATTACGGGGTGGTCTCGCAAAGACATTTTATGTACTAACTCATGGCCTATTACTTAAGAGCTTGGAAAACTCTATTCTCTCAGGAATTTGGGCAATCCTTCACTATCCTGAATATTTATGGTCCTAATGCTTGCAGACCTGAGTACTGGAATAGACTGCTCAGCTCAGGATTCCACTGTTTGGATAGATTAATTCTTGGTGGCGACCTTAATTTCTCTCTTCGTGAAGCTGAAACTTGGGGACCTAATGCCATCAAAGACCCTTTAACAAATTTATTTATGAGCCTTCTTGATGAGAAAGGCCTTGTTGATCTTCCTCCTTTACACCTCAAGCCTACTTGGAGCAATAAGCGTGTGGGGGTGGACTGTGTATCCAAAATATTGGACAAGTTTCTTATCAACGATAGTGCTCTTCTTATGGTTCTCTCCATTCAATAATGGATTGGTGAGGGTTTCCTCTATGATCACCAGCCTGTGTTTTTGGATTTCAGATTTATTCCTGACAAACCCTCGTCCCCTTTTAAATTCAATTCAGCTTGGCTTCAACATGATTCCTTTAAGTTGTTGATCCGAAATACGTGGTTTCCATATAACCCTGATAGCTCCTCTTCGGCTGCTGAACAACTTGCCTAAAATCTTAAAATGGTCAAGAAGGCTTCCAGAACTTGGGCTACTCAACATCGGCGTGCCATAGAGGCTGATCTCTATCATATTGAAAAGGAGTTGTCTAATTTCTCTATTTCACATCCCCTGGGGTTTTCCACTTTGGATAACAAAGCATACTATACAGATCTGGAATTTTAAAAGAAGATGATTCTAGCTGAAAAGGAACTATCTATCAGACTTAAGAGCAGAGCCATATGGCTTCTTCAAGGTGACGGTAATACCAAATTTTGTCATAATTTCTATCGGCATAGGCTATCCAACAATACTATATGGCAACTGGATTATGGAGCTGGTCAGATGGTCTCTGGTTTTGACAATATTGCCGCGGGAAGTACCCAACATTTCTCTTATTTATACAAGGAAGATTTTGAGTCCACTCTTAGGAACATGATGGAATTGGTGGATTTTTTCCCTAATACTACTACGGTGGAGCAAAATGAACTTATTTTTGAACAAGTTAGTTTGGTGGAGCCTAAGGATGTGATCTTCTTTATGAAAACTGATAAAATCCCGGGGCCAAATGGTTTTCCTATCGAATTCTACATAGGGTTTCTGGACATTCTTGACTGTGATCTCCTTGTTTTTGTTCAAGAGTCTAGGGCCATGGGTAGGATTCATGGTACTTTTAACAGTACATTTATTGCACTTATCCCAAAGAAGGACAACGCCTCGAATCTAGATGATTATCGACTCATCTCTTTGTGAAATGTAGTGTACAAGATTATTGCCAACAAAGTTAATGGCTTCCTGTCAGGGTATATTAGTATTGAATAGTTTGCATTCCTCAAGCACAGGCATATTCATGAACCCATTGCTAACACAAGAGGTATTACACTCTACCAGATTCGGAAATCGCCTTTGACTCTCTTCAAAGTGGACCTCACTAAAGCATATGATCATGTAAACTGGACTTTGATCATATTAATCCTTCTCCAGATTGAGTTTTCACTTAATTTGGTCAATTGGATCCTAGCTTCTATTCAATCTGTCTCTTTTTTGGTTCTTATCAATGATCAACCTCTAATTTCTTCAGACCTGGTTATGGCCTTTGACAGGGCTTCCCTCTTGCTCCATTATTATTCATAACAATGTTGGATGGGATAAGTTGAATGGTGACTAAAGCATCTTCTTCGGGACTTTTTAAAGGTTTCCGGTTTAATGGTAACACTTTCGTTTCCCATATTTTTTTGTTGATGACTTGTTGTTCTTCACTGATGGCTCCCGTAGGGACGCGCTCATATTCAAATCCTGTATAAGAATTTTCCGTTCAACCACATGTATGATCTGTAATAATCTGAAAGATTCAATGTCCTATATGAATATGGATCACGGGGAGGAGTTCTGGCATTCTGAAAACTTTGATTATTTACTAGTGAATGTTGCTATAGGCCTAAAATATCTTGGATACCTTATCAATCGAAATGATTATTCCACTAAGGACTGGGTTTGGATGCTGGTGCGCATTGAGAAAAGGCTGAAGCTTTGGTGCAACAAATGGATTTACCACAGGTCAATTGATGATGATTAACTTTATTGTTGAAGCCATTCTTGTATATTGGTTTACACTGTCTTCTATTCTTGCTATTATCTTTCAGAGGCTTCAGATACTCTGCATAAATTTCTTATGGATAGGTAAGGATAAGGTGTAGATATTCTTGCTTGGAAACATATCGCCCGTCCCAAAGCACTAGGTGGATGGGGTATTAAGGACTTGCCTTGTTTTTCCAAAGTGCTTGTTGCTAAATGTTCCTGGAATATCGTCACTGGATCTGGTTTGTGGAACCACATTATACATCTCAGATATATTGCACCTCTCACTACAGTTGAATGCATTCGTTCCTCCGATAAGTCCTCTCTGCACTCTTCCATCTTGTGGAAGGCAATTATTAAATATTTTGACCTATTGGCGGATGGCTGGCTTGGAAGATTGGTAATGGTAAATATGTTAGAATTTGGCAAGATCCATGGGTTGGTTGGAATGATTTCATACGTTTCCCTGCTGATATGATCCATAATCTGTCTGAATGTGGTTATATTCATTTGCACCAGATCCATTTATAGAATGTTCCTCTGTTATCTTATCAGTCTTGGTTATTAGCTGCTGACCTAGGACTTTCTGTGGGTGAGGCTCTCATTTGGGACCTTTATATCCAGAACTTGCATGACAATATGGTCTGCCTATCTAACAAGCCGTACGCTTTTCTATGGATTAAAAACGCCAAAGGTGGGTCATATTCTCCTAAGCTGGATACCTGGTGCACAAAGAATTGGAAGTTGCTCCTCCGCCAAATTGGTGGTGTCTTAGTATTCAGAAGCTTTCTTTCCCTCTCAAAATAAAGATCTTCCTCAGGATTGTTTTAGTTGGTAAAGTCCCGGTTTGGGATACTTTCACTCATAGGTTTTTATCTGGGACTAGCAGATGTTCATTATGTGAACATGATGCTGAATCCATTGATCGTCTCTTTATTTCTTTTTCATATACTTGTCAAGTGTGGCATCATATTTCTCTCTTAGCAGGTTCACCTCTTATTTGGACTGCATCCAATTTTAATCTTACCTGGCTCTTTTGGACTCACATCATATCATTTTCCTCATTTGCAGCTCTCCCTGTTTTTGTTGTGTGGGGTATTTGGCTTGCTAGGAATAAGAAGCTATTTGATGACGTCCTTATACCAGCTCAAGTTTTTTTTTTATAACAAAAACGGTTATATTAATATGAGAGATTCAACTTAAAGACGCGATCAAGAATACAAAGATCTGCTCTAGCTCCCCATTCTTAGACAGAATGCAGATTATGGAGGAATTTCCAGACTTATCTTTGAGTTAACCTTGAGTTTGTAACACCCTATATCTATGAATTTATTAGCTGCTTTGTCCGCCTTCATATTAAGCTCCCTGAGAACATGATAGAATTCAATCTTCCTAAACCTTTTGATCATATATCTGATTCTTTTTAACAGTCTTTCCATTCGCTCATTTTTGCCCCTTCTTCCTTCGCTCACTACTTGGATAATTAGCCTCGAGTCTCTGATAACCACATCTTCATCCGCTCCTACTTTTTGCACTTGCTTTAGGCCTTGCCAGAGCCCATATGCTTCTACCATATTATTAGTCTCGTGTCCGATGTTCCAGGAGTATTCGATTTCCACTTTCACTTTGGGGTTTATGACAACTCCTCCTCCTCCTGCTTTCCCCGGATTCCCTTTTGAAGCTCCGTCAAAGAACAGTTTGTATATCTTTCTTTCTCTTAGCTAGTTTTCAAGTTGGGATTTGTCCAATCTGATTTCCCAATTCTCCAACTTGTTGATAGCTATGCTGTTATTTTCCTGAATCTTGAAACTTTGCATCCATATTTTTTCTTTTTTTGTCAGCTTGGCTTTATTATTCGGAATCGTGGTGCTTCTTACCACCTCCCCTAGGAGAGCATTGATTTTGACAATTACCTTCCATGCTGGTTGGCTCCTATTCTGGAAGATTCTCTGATTTCTTTCTAACCAGATGCACCAGCAAACAATTTTAGATAGTTTCAGCTAGCAGGCTCTCACACCTTTTTTCCCCCCTAGCTCGCCCTTGTACATTCTTTCCCAATAAATGAAGAATTCCTGATTGTTTCCGTTCCAATAAAACCCATTTTCTTCATTCATCATTACATCCTTCCAGATTGAAACAGAATATGGGCAATTAAAGAAGAGATGAGAAATAGTCTTTGAATTTACAGCACAAAGAGGACATCTAAAAGGGCCTGCTATCCCCCTTTTCTCCAGGTTTTCTCCTGTTAGAAGTCTTAGGTGAATCATTGTCCACGTGAACACATCGATCTTGGGCAGCGTTCTTTTAAGCCAATTGTGATTCCAAATTACTGGGTTCGCTGGCACCATATATGTTGCTGCAAACACGTTGTATCCCTCAGCCATTGTATAGTTGCCATTTTGATTGCCCCAGCCACGTCTATCTTGCAAGGATTTGGAAATCAGAGCTATCCCTACCAGGTGATCGATCAGCTTCATTTTATCGTTTTCCAACTCTTCTGGACAGTCTGGCAATATCCAAGATATCCAGCGATTTGGTTGGCTTTCCTCCCAATCTGAAATGCTCCAAAGCGTTGACAGTGCTCTCGCCTCCATCCATGATTGCAAACAAGGAAGGCGTGGAGGGAGCTTACCAAGGATTGAATCCTTCCAGAAGTTTATGTTTTTACCATTGCCCAGTATCCAATGTAATTTTTCAATAAAATGGGACAGTGATTTTTTACACAGTTTGAAGATGGGAGATCCCTTTTTCTTCACATTGTCTCCTTCCAGGCATCTCAGCCTTGGCCCTGGAAAATATTTTGTTTTCAGAGCTCTACTACACCAGGTTGGCTTAGATTGTAGCATATTCAAGAGTAACTTGGCCCCAATGGCCAAGTTTTGGTAATTAAGGTCCCTAATTTGAAGACCTCCCTCATTTCTGGGCAGCTTTACGGTTTTCCAGCTTACCAAAGCATACTTTTTACCTTCTCCATTGTTCCCACCGTTCCAGAGAAAGGACTTCAGTAATACCTCAATTTGGTTTATGATTTTTCCCGGTGCTAGAAGCAGAGAGCATTGATAGAGCAAATAGCTATTCAGGACAGCTTTAATTAGAACAACCTTCCCCACTAGGTTCAGCCAAGCAGTCCCCCAACCTGATATTTTATTTTTTATTTTTTCCACTATGGGGTTCCAGTCCGAGGACTTGGAATTGGTTTTGACAATAGGCACCCCTAGGTATTTGAATGATTCCCAACTTACAGCTCTGTTCATATTTAGGATTCTGGCTATATCTGACATTTCCCTCGGGTTAATGTTCCATCCAAAGATCTGACTCTTCCTGAGATTAATTTTACTTCCGGAGGCCTGGCAGTAACGGTTCAATTCAGCTTTGAATCGGCGAGCTATGATCTAGCTGGCACCTCCCATTAAAATAGTATCATCGGCAAACTGAAAGTGGTTAATATCTTTGACTCCTCTGGCCAGCCTTATGCCTGGCAGCTCCTGCTCTAGTTTAGCATGTTCCAATTGGAAACTGAGTACCGAGGCCTGAATGGCATAGAGTAGGGGTGAGAGTGGGAAACCTTGCCTCAAGCCTCTCGTTGCTTGGAAAAAAGGGGCAGCTCTTCCGTTAATGAGGGTAGCAATCCAAGGCTTGCTGATACAAGCCTTGACCCAAGAGACAAATTTGGGATCAAAACCAAATCTCAGCATTACCTGAAGCAGGAATGAGTGGCTAACTCTGTCGAAAGTGTTTGCCAGGTCTAATTTCACCGCCATTCCTTTATCACCATTCTTCAGGCTAGAATGGATGGCTTCCTGCACTAAAATGATATTATCCCATATTTTTCGTCCTTTGATGAATCCACCCTGATTCTCCGGGATAATGGCTGGCAGAATGTGCTTTAGTCTTGAGGCCATGAGCTTAGTTATGATTTTATACCCTATATTACACAATGAAATTGGCCTGAACCTGTCAAAGGTCTTAGCGTCTTTCTCCTTTGGTATGAGGGTCAGGAAGGCTGAATTCGTGCTTCCTCCTATCTTATTACAGCTCTGAGACTTTTGGATCATTTTAAGTAAATCTTTTTTCACGATGTCCCAGCAGATAGATATAAAGTTGACATTATATCCATCCGGGCCTTGGGACCTATCCTCCTCCATGTTATCTACAGATTCTTTAACCTCCTCCATCGTGATGACTTGGTTTAGATAGTCATTGTCACTACTCGTTATAGAGTTGGGGACAAAATTCAAAATTTGGCTGTCGCTGGAGACAGGCTGTTAAGAGAACAGCTCGCTGAAATAGTTGGATGCTTCATTTTTAATTTCATCAAATTGGTTGATTATCTTATCATTAATGTGGATCTCATGGACATTATTCTGATTTTTCCTGATCTCTGTCAATTTGTGGAAGTAACTTGAATTTCTGTCACCATCCCTCAACCATTTGCATCTAGATTTGAGGCGCCACCATTCAACCTCCTCTCTCCACACCGCGTGAAGGTTCAGCTGCAGCGTTGTGTCTTTTTGAATGTCATTTAAAGTCACATCTTTATCCTCCATATCTGCCTGGTGCGACTCCAACTCGTGGGCAGCTTGAGTCTTGGCAGTGTTTGGATTTGGAAGTGACTTGGACTAGCGTTTCAATGTTTTTTTAGCCTCCTCAACTTCTCCTCCCATACAAACAAGGGAGAACCAGTGACAGGATGGGCCCAAGAGTCTGCTACGATCTGAAGGAATTCATCACGCTTGGCCCACATAGAGTTAAATCTAAACGGTATGGGACCCAGGTTTTTTTCTTGCTTCATTTCCAGAAGTATAGGCTTATGGTCGGAGCCTCCGAGGGAGAGGATTTTGAAGGAAATAATCAGACCTTGCAGGAGGAAGTTATCCTGTACCAAGAATTGGTCAAGTCTGGCCGCTATGTGCCCCGACCCAAACCTCCTGTTGGTCTAGGTGTATTTCCCTATAGGGTACTTGATATCAATGAGGTCCCAGGTCGAAATGATGTCTTCCACTATGTCTTTAATAGGGCCTGAGGAGCTAGATCCCCCTCTTTTTTCATTCTGGCTGAGAATGAGATTCAGATCCCCGACCAATATGACATTACCCTACAGATTATTTCATTCTTCACGGAGAATATTCCAACAGTTTATTTTTTCGCCATAAGAATTAGGAGCATATATGTTAATTATACTTACCAGAGAGTTGGTGTCTTTTTGCTTCAGCACTGTAAGGATCCAATGGGTGCTGTTTTTGATGGCCATAGCTTCAAATTTTCTTTCATCCCATAGGGTTCCTATACCCCCGGATGCTCCTGTGGAGCTTAAAGCAGCAGCGCCTTTTTTTTTCCAAAATTTTTTACTGGTTTGGAGTAATGCTGTCTCCTCCAGCTTGGTTTCCTGAATCAGCAGAATGTTCGGATGATGGAGAGAGATTAGATCTAGCATAGCTTCTTCCTTGCCTTTGCTACCAAGCCCTCTGCAGTTCCAAGAAATTGTCTTCATTACTTACTTTTGGGAGCTTTAGGCATCCCTTTCGGGGCATGCCCATGCTGACGAGTGTTTCTTAGGTTTTTCAACAGCTTTTCCAAGGTTATCTGGGATCCTTGCAGCTTATCCTTGTATGTTGCTTGCTCTCGTACTTCTTTTCTAGATTTCCTTCCTTTGGTTTTGGTCATTCTTGGGGTTGTTAATTCAATTTCCCCTTCTTCCTCGTCATCCTATTCCGAGTCCTGTTCTTCATTAGATTTACCCTGACTCTCTCTTGCTTTAGTTTCCGCTGTATCTTCCTCATTGCCTCTCCCTTGGACTGAGATGACTATTTCTGGTTCCTTGCTCTTTTCGGGGCTAGGTCTGCCTTCTGTTTCTAAGGGTTCCTCCCTTGCTTCCGCTGATTCTATTGATCTTGGAGGCTCTTGGTGTTTTTCGGTTGGTCCACTCCCCTCACCTATCTTAGGGCCCCCACCAATTTGGTTTTTGGATCTGGATCTGTTCACCCTCTGCCATCCTTCCCCCTTCTCCTGCTGGATTTCCGGAGTTTTAGTGTAGTTTCGGATGAAGTGCCCGTATTCGTGGCATCCTCTACACTTGAAGGGAAGTTGTTTATAGTCCAGTTTCTGAATGTGAGACCAGTTCCCCACCGTGAGGTTTATAGCTTCTGGCAGTCTGGCTTCGAGGTCGACCTCCACACATATGCGGGCACAAGCATATTGGTCCTTTGGACTGGCCATGTCAATATATTTTCCCAGTGCATCCCCTATAGCATGTAGGGATTTGGGGTTCCAGTAGTGCATAGGTAGGTTGGGCAGTCTGACCCAGACTGGGACAAATTTGGGGGTATCAACTTCCGGATCAAAGTCCGGCGACCATTCGTTGAGGTATAGACCTTGCGACCCCATGAAGTAGGGCCCATTCCTGAAGATTAAGTCTTTGTCGTCTTTGGATTCAAAATCAAAGAGGAAGTATCCTCTTCCGATGGCATAGGAGGCCACGTTTTTGGATATTAGCGGTCGCCAGTTCCTTTGAACCCAGCTATCAGTGGTTTTGGGTGAGGGCCACAACCCTGTGAACTGCCCTATCAATGCTCGATCTGCCAGTGACAGGGCAACCCAGATCGTCTCTTTCGGAGGAAGGGCTACCTCCGGCACATCTTCTATTCGTTTAACAAATTTCGGCACCTCTCTTTTTCCTGATCGCTTGGCATGGTTGGCGATTAGCCTATCGAAGGCTTCCGAACGGGTAGGCAAGGATTCGCCTACCTCCTCCACCATCTTGCCCTTCCCAGTCTGGACCGGCTTCAATGCATGGATTCAGGGGCCTCCACCTCTTTCAGTAGCTAATCGAAGTTCAACTAGCCCCTCTGGTTTCTCTGGGATGGGCTTGACTAGCCTCGACCCCCAGGGAGCTGCGCTCCTCCTCGTCCAGGTCGCCCAAAGCAAGCAGGTCGCCCAGCCAAAGTGTGCAGCTCGGATCGCAAAAGTAATGATGAATATTATTATCCAAGTTCATACCAGCTCAAGTTTTTACTAGTCGTAGCTTTGGCATTTTAAAATCTCCCCCCCCTGATGGTTTCTATCAAACTTGTATGTGCCATTGTTGATCCTATTGTGGATTAGTCCTACCCGTGGGCCTTTGTTGATGGAGCTTCCTAAGGTAGGCCTCGAGCCGACGATGCTGGTGGGATTCTCCATCTTTCCAGCTCTATCTCTATCAATTTTGCGGCTGGCTTGGCTGACGTTTCGAACAACTATGCGGAATTTGCTTCTTTCAAAATCCTTATGCGGCTCTCTCTTTCTCTTGGCGTGGAACGACTACAAATTTTTGGCGATTCCAAATTGGTTGTGGATTGCCTTAAATTGTGCAAGCCCCATTGGTGCATTTTTCTTCTTCCTCTATATGAGGATATTAACAGGGTCAGACTCCACTTCCATCGACTTTCTTTTTAGCATATTTACAAAGAAAGCAAATTTGCGACTGACTCTCTTTCTAAGAAAGGCCTTCTCCTGCCGGTTGGTTTTATATATAAATGGGAGATGTCTAATGGCTCATTAGCTTCTTTGGGTCATAGCTGCTTCTAGTTTCCTTTACATGTTTGGCTATGTATTGTAGCAAATCTTATTATCACTTTTTTTGTATACATTTTCTTTGATAGTTTACAATTCTGGCAAGCACTATGTACTGATCTATTTCGCGTTGTGTATGACCTAGAGGCCTTTTGAATAATATGGTTTATTAAATATAAAACAATGATAATTTTCTTTGAAAAAAAATATGATAAGGTATAGGACACGTGTATAGGTGCTTTTGGAAAATTGACAATGTATAACAACAAACAATTTGTAGACACGTAAGTTCGAACAACACGTTGTGTCCTTTTTTTTTCATATGGAAATATGCACGGGAAACCTAGCAATACTTCTCCACACGTTGCGTCCTTAAAGATGCCTTGAACGCAATTTTTGCAAAAGAAAAATAATTTGATCATAATTGTTTAAAGTCATGTTCTAAATAAAATAAGAGCATGGAAGAAAACTAAAGAGTGAGAGGGATTCCCCATAAACAGGGGTAAAGTTTTGTTTTCGTGTGAGAAAGATGTAATGCTTAAATTTATCCTCGCTAATATTAATATGGATTTAAAGTTATTTACTTCTCACAAATTAATAAAAAAAAATTATATATAATAAAAAAATGAATTAGCTTTTTATATGACAAATTTTCATAATTAATAAGAAAAAAAACCATAAAATTAATTTAATTATTTATTATTATTTTTTAATGGAATCTATTATGGGAAACCTTTTCTCTTTAGGAGCTTCCCTTCATTCCAAGGATTTTATTTAAGGTAAACTATTTGGTTGCAGTGATTATATAACCTAAGTAGTTGGGGACAACGAGTGAGGTTGTCATTGGATGTAGGGTTGTTTTCCATCTCGAGGGTCCCAAACTGTCCGAAATCCTAGTCGTCTCATGGCATCGGAGTGATATTGCTAGTTGGGGATGACCATCAACCACAATTATCACCCGGACTACGCCTTACTGAAACCAACCTAACTGAACCTAATATAGGCACCTTAGAGTATGTGGAATGCCAAGTGCTCATTTCACCATAGGCGATGCACGTTGTTGCATCGCGACCCAACCTTAGACAATGATACACCATTGACTCCCTTGATCCAACATTTGAACAATCGACTGCCTAATTCATATCATAGTGCACCATACCTCGTTAAGCTCGCTTCTGTAGTGCTCATCGGTTTGTTCGTCATACTCAACTCGACATCCCTTTGTCCTCCTAGCGAGCCTACTTAGTAGTACATCGTCATGTTCATCTCAAGGCCAACAACCAAGAGTCGACCACTTAGGTTACTAAAGTCAGCTGGACTCATCGTGCAACCTTAACTAATGTATCATGGCGTGCCCCATCATGCCTTACCAATGACACTTAATGTAGGGCCGTTACATATGCCATTTATATGCACAGTCACCCATGAATTTGACCCCAAAGCCTTTTGCTTACTTTTCATAGCATTCAACCATTTAAACTAACCCACTAAACTTAATTAAACCCGTTGTAAATATTATTAGTTATTTAATTCTATTTATTTAAAAAAATACTTATTTCAAATCCCCTAATTAAAAACTAATATATACCAATAAGTTTAATAAAAATACCTTCATAAATATAATTTTTAATAATATTAAACACCAATACAAAATAGTTAAAACTTGTCGACTAAATGTGTGATATAAACATGAATTCACGAGGTTGTAGTCATGATCAACATATGGAAATCCGATTTATCTAAGATGTGTCAATATTGATATGACTATGTAATCTAGATGTCAATATTGATATGGCTATGCAAAACTTCGAATCCACTTTTCTCTAAAGTTATGATAGAAATATCAATTAATTTTTATTATTATATTATATTATATTATTATTTATTTAAGAAAAAAAGTAACTTGCTATTAAAGAGAACCAAAGTTATATTTGTTCTAAACATCAACACAAAAATAACACCGAGAATGCACACAATTGTCTTTTTTCCATCACACAAATATTTTTGACAAAGTAACTTCAAAAAAATAACTTCACTTCACCATCATTTGGAACTTCATACTAATTCCTTCACTCTATGCCTACTATACCTTTTTATTCCTGTATACAAAAGCAACAAAAACTATCCCTTTAACCAGTTATAAGACATACAAAACACCTTCATCTACCATCAGATCTTCCATAGTGCAGAAGCCCATCCATTTCATTAATTGCTAACTTTTAAAGATCATCTGCAATCTCATTGAATTCTCTATGTATGTGATTGAAAGAAATTTCCTGGAAACTAGAGATCAAGAATTTTGACCTTTTGATCCAATGATCCAAGGCAAGGATGTTGAGACTCGTTAAACCCAATGCCATGTCTATAATATCCTTAGGGTCTCCCATAACTTGTAGCATGTCTAATCCTATCCCTTTTTCCATCTAGAGTAGACTCCAAAAAGATAACAATTCTGCTTTTGTATTTGTCCCAAATCCTCCTTTTAACCACATTTGATAGAATGTCTTCTTTTTAGACTTAATGTCAAGCCTACCCCCCAAAGGCCGTTCCTTTCTACACCATCGAAGAAGCCATATAGAGAACTCCCCTCCAAACTCAGTATGCTAAGAATTATGTTTTTAACCTTCTTCTTGTTAGAAGAATGAGCATAAAGACCAAAAATCATTCTGGTGACCAACATAAAAGCTGAAGGAGAAAGATGATTAAAGATATAACAATTTCGAGCTTTCCAAACCTTCCAAACCATATAAATAGGAAGTTTCTTTAACTTAAAATTGAATATGATCCCGAGCCGAAGAAATTCCCGCAAATCAGTGGCTTCCCTATTCAAATTAAAATTCATAATTCTGCAAAGTTCTCCCCAAATTTCTTTAACAAAACTACAAGTTACAAATAAATGTGTGATTGATTCCTCTTTCCTCTTGCATAAAACGCAAATCATGATACCTTTAAAACCTTGTTTTGTTATGTTATCCAAGGTAAGGATCTTACCTTCCAAACTAAGCCATAAAAAACATTTTAATTTCAATGGGATTCTTCATTTACAAACCCAATCAGTCCACCATTTAGAAGAGAAAAAATCAATTTTAGAAGAAATGACCTCGTAAGCCAAGGGTTACCAGGAGAGTGAGCCAAGCGAGGGTATGTGTGTGACCTATCATCGAGAGGGGCTGGTATACTGGGTGGAACCTCACTGCTGGTTCAAATAGTCGTTGAGTTTGCTAGTTTTCTGGCTTATTTATCTAGGGTTCACCTTTATTAGGGTTTACCAAATGTGACCTTTTTATTTCTCCTTTGGAACCTCACTGTTGGTTTGATCAGTCGTTGAGCATGCTAGTTTTCTGTATTTTTTACTCTGATTTAAAGTTTACTAGTTGTGACCTTTTTCTTTCTCCTTTGGCATCTTCTCCACTGCTAGTTTCCTTTCTTTGTGGTTTAATAGATCTCCATGGATTATGGGCCGAAAGAAATATAACCCTAATTCACGGGTCACAAGTTTTGGTAGTCGGTTAGTCATTCCAGGGAATGGTACTTATGCTCTCCAGGATTCCCCTGACATCCCATAGAAGGCGTATGAACTTAGGCCGGGAAGCCATCGGTCTTCTGTCTCTCTAGTTGATAAAGAGGGTTTAGATGAAATCTTAAAAAAAAATGTGTTAGAAGGAAAAGTTGTTGTCTCAACCTTGTGCTAGGGGACGAAGTGCGGATGGCGAATGTCATTCCATTATTAGAGTTGGCTCTGGTTGGTCGTTTCGGTGGTCATGGGATTTTGGTGGAAAATTTTAGGGTCTTGTCTAAGGACCTTTGGTTTCCAATCCTTGGTTACGCCCCAGACTGTTTTTCCTTAACCAAAGGTTAGTTTTGTACTATTTTTCAAAATTCTGAGGATGCCAGTCACATTTTGAACGGGCATTGGTTATTAGGTAAACATGTATTTAACTTATCCAGGTGGAGCCCCTCTTTCAATGCTGGCTCCACTAAATTAGCTTGACAAATGATCTGGGTCAATCTACTCAACCTTCCTCCTGAATTGTGGTTTGAAGAAATTTTTGAGCTTATTGGGAACACCGTAGGTTCCTTCATCAAGGTAGATTTCTCGTTTATGGAATTTGGTCTTATGATAGTGGCCAAGATCCTGGTTGAACTTGACCTACATGAAGGCTTATGAGATGAAATGTCTATCTCTAAAGGGTTTTATTATCATAAACAATTCCTGGACTACATTGGTATTCCTTTCCAGTGTAACGGGTGTCATTCCTATGGTCACGTGGTCAATGAATGCAGACTGCGCTTCATCAGTCATTTTTGGCACAAAGAGAAATTTGTCCTAAATTCTGATTTTTCTCTAGTGGATGGGATTCTCCTAGCTATGGCTGCTCAAAGTCCTGCAAATGTTGTCCCCTCTATGATTCCTATCATCTGCAGCTCCCTTGCTAATTACCTGGTGGTTCGTGCAACAGATGCTGACAAAGGTCTAATGTTTGGATCTCTGTGCTTCCACGCTACTTTAAACTTCTCCAACTCTGACGGGACCAAAGGTATGCATGCATATTTTCTAGATCCTCTATTTCCTCAAAAAGGTATAGCCTTAGGTGATCAATTGTTATCTTCCCATTTGCCTCTAACTAAGAACCCCAAGCTACCGGATTCGAATTCTCCTACACTGGAGTCTGTCTCATCTGCTGCAGTTTCTTCTAACATTGTCTCCTTTGTTGATCCACATGCCCTTATTCAGGGGGACTGGGAGATACATAGGTCCTCTTTTTCTATAGGAACTATGTTCCCTTCCTCTGATTTACATGGTGTGCCTAGCCCTTGCCCTGCAAACTATTTTTCTCTTAACCCTATCCAATATTTTTATCCTCTCGAGGAGGGCCCCTTGTGTAATCATAGTATGTCGTCGGAAGTGGATTCCCTAGTCTCCTCATCTGTCGCCTCTTTCTCCTTTAGTCCACCTTCCAACCACCTTTTCCCCCCTCAAACTCCTTCTAATTTCGACCTGCCCTCTCTTGATTACCCATTAGCCCCCCCTGCTACAATTTTTCCTTTTCCAGTACTTTCCATTACTTGTTCCCCGGTACATTCCCTCACCTCTCCCCTGGCCTTACCTTCTCCTCTTGAGGGTAGACATGAGATCTCTATATCATATAATGATACTCCAAGGTACTCCCTCCGGTCTTCTTCGAAGGCTTCTATACGAAGGGGTTTGGGATCTGGAAAATCCTCTTCTACTCCTAGAATCAGAGGTAGAATATTGGTCATGGATAAGGCTAGACAAAAATGTGTCAGGAATATCTTTGATGGCAAGAAATGCATTATTTCTAGGGAAGTTACAACACATGCCCAAAAAATTGTCGTATCCTAATGCCCTTTCTTTCATTGAATTGTAGAGGGATTGGACAACCCTCTAAGAAACTAGCCCTCAAAAGGCTGGTCACACTTCATCATCCTGTTATTTTGCTGCTACAAGAATCATTGTCTTATGGAGATGTTATTATTACAGAGCTAGGTCAACTTCTTCCTAGATGGGATTTTAGCTGTACTAATGTTATTGGTCGCTTTGGTGGTGTGATTACAGGGTGGTCTCGCAAAGACATTTTATGTACTAACTCATGGCCTGTTACTTCATGGCTTGGTACAACTCTATTCTTGCGGGAATTTGGGCAATCCTTCACTATCCTGAATATTTATGGTCCTAATGCTTGCAGACTTGAGTACTAGAATCGAATGCTAAGCTTAGAATTCCACTGCTTGGATAGATTCATTCTGGGTGGCGACCTTAATTTCTCTCTTGGTGAAACTGAAACATGGGGACCTAATGCCATCAAAGACCCTTTAACAAATTTATTTCTAAGGCTTCTTGATGAGAAAGGCCTTGTTGATATTCCTCATGCACACCTCAAGCCTACTTGGAGCAAGAAGCATGTGGGGGTGGATTGTGTATCCAAAATATTGGACAAGTTTCTTATCAACGATAGTGCTCTTCTTATGAATCTCTCCATTCAATAATGGATTGGTGAGGGTGGCCTCTATGGTCACTAGCCTGTTTTTTTGGATTTCAGATTTCTTCCTGACAAACCCTCTTCCCCTTTTAAATTCAATTCGGCTTGGCTTCAACATGATTCCTATAAGCTGTTGATCCAGAAGATGTGGTTTCCATATAACCCTGGTATCTCCTCTTCGGCTGTTGAACAACTTGCCTATAATCTTAAAATGGTCAAGAAGGTTTCCAAAACTTGGGCTACTCAACATCGACGTTCCATAGAGGCTGATCTCTATCATATTGAAAAGGATTTGTCTAATTTCTCTATTTCACATCCCCTGGGGTTTTCCACTTTGGATAACAAAGCATACTATATGGATCTGGAATTTTAAAAGAAGATGATTCTAGCTGAAAAGGAACTATCTACCAGACTCAAGAGCAGAGCCATATGGTTTCTTCAAGGTGACGGTAATACAGAATTTTGTCATAATTTCTATCGGCATAGGTTATCCAACAATACTATATGGCAACTGGATTATGGGGCTGGTCAGATGGTCTATGGTTTTGACGATCTTGATGTGGGAAGTACCCAACATTTCTCTTGTTTATACAAGGAAGATTTTGAGTCCACTCTTAGGTACATGATGGAACTGGTGGTTTTTTTCCCTAATACTACTACTGTGGAAAAAAAATGAACTTATGTTTGAACAAGTTAGTTTGGTGGAGCTTAAGGTTGCGATCTTCTTTAGGAAAGCTGATAAAAGCCTGGGGCCATATGATTTTCGTATTGAATTCTACATAGGGTTTCTGGACATTCTTGACTGTGATCTCCTTGCTGTTGTTGAAGAGTCCAGGGCCTTGGGCAGGATTCATGGTACTTTTAACAATACATTTATTGCACTTATCCCAAAGAATGACAACACCTCGAATCTAGATGATTATCGACCCATCTCTCTGTGAAATGCAGTGTACAAGATTATTGCCAACAAAGTTAATGGCTTTCTGTCAGCGTATATCAGTATTGAACAATTTACATTCCTCAAGCACATGCATATTCATGAACCCATTGCTATTACACAAGAGGTATTACACTCTACCAAGATCCATAAATCACATTTGACTCTCTTCAAAGTGGACCTCACTAAAGCATATGAACGCGTAAATTGGACTTAATTTGATCAGATTAATCCTTCTCCAGATTGGGTTTTCACTTAATTTGGTCAATTGGATCGTACCTTCCGTTCAATCTGTCTCTTTTTCAGTTCTTATCAATGGTCGACCTCTAATTTCTTCAGGCCTGGTTGTGGCCTTCGACAAGGTTTCCCTCTTGCTCCATTATTATTAATAACAATGATGGTTGGGATAAGTTGAATGGTGACTAAAGCATCTTCTTCGGGACTTTTCTAAGGTTTCCGATTTAATGGTAACACTTTCGTATCCCATCTATTTTTTGTTGATGACTTGTTGTTCTTCACTAATGGCTCCCGTAGGGACGCGCTCATCTTCAAATCCTGTATAAGAATTTTTTGTTCAACCACATGTATGATCTGTAATAATCTGAAAGATTCGATGTCCTATATGAATATCGATCATGGGAAGGAGTTCTGGCATTCTGGAAACTTTGATTATTTACTAGTGAATGTGGCTACAGGCCTCAAATATCACAGATACCTTATCAAGCCAAATGATTAATCCACTAAGGACTAGGTTTGGCTGCTGGTGCGCATTGAGAAAAGGCTGAAGCTCTGGTGCAACAAATGGATTTCCCATGGGGTTCGATTGATCATGATTAACTCTATTATTGAAGCCATTCCTGTATATTGGTTTACAATGTCTTATGTTCTTGCTAGTATCTTTCAGAGGCTTCAGAACCTCTGCATAAATTTCTTATGGGTAGGTAAGGATAAGGTGTAGGTATTCTTTCTTGGCAACATATATCTCGTCCCAAAGCACTGGGTGGCTAGGGTATTAAGGACCTGCCTTGTTTTGCTAAAGCGCTTGTTGCTAAATGTTCTTGGAATATCGTCACTTGATCTGGTTTGTGGAACCACATTATACATCTCAAATATATTGCACCTCTCACTACAATGTAATGCATTCGTTCCTTTGATAAGTCCTCTCTGCACTCTTCCATCTTGTGGAAGGCGATTATTAAATATTTTGACCTTATTGGCGGATGACTGGCCTGGAATATTGGTAACGGTAAATCTGTTAGAATTGGGCAGGATCTGTGGGTTGGTGGTAATGATTTCGTAAGTTTCCCTACTGATATGATCCATAATATGTCTGAATGTGGATATACCCATTTGCATCAGATCCATTTATAGAATGTTCCTATGTTATCTTATCAGTTTTGGTTATCAAGTGCTGACCTTGGACTTCCTGTGGGCGAGACTCTCATCTGGGACCTTTATATTCAGACTTGCAGAACAATATGGTCTGCCTATCTAACAAGTCGTATGCTCTTCTATGGATTAAAAATGCAAAAGGTGGGTCATATTCTCCTAAGTTGGATACCTGGTGCGCAGAGAATTGGAAGTTGCTCCTTCGCCAGATTGGTGGTGTCGTAGTATTTGGAAGCTTTCTTGCCCTCTCAAAATCAAGATCTTCCTCAGGATTGTTTTAGATGGTAAAGTCCCAGTTTGGGATACTTTGACTCATAGGTTTTTATCTGGGCCTAACAAATGTCCATTATGTGAACACGATGCTGAATCCATTGATCGTCTCTTTATTTTTTGTTCATATGCCCATCAAGTGTGGTGTCATATTTCTCTCTTAGCAGGTTCACCTCTTATCTGGACTAGATCCGATTTTGATCTTACTTGGCTCTTTTGGACTTGCATCATATCATTTTCCTCATTTGCAACTCTCCCTGTTTTTGCTGTGTGGGGTATCTGGATTGCTAGGAATAAGAAGCTATTTGATGACGTCCTTATACCAACTCAAGTTTTTGTTGGTCGTAGATTTGGCATTTTTAAAGCTTTCCCCTTGTCGGTTACTATCAAACATGTATGTGCCATTGTTGATCCTATTGTGGATTGTTCCTACCCATGGGCCTTCATGGATGGAGCTTCCCAAGGTAGGTCTTGAGCCGATGATGCTGGTGGGATTCTCCATCTTTCCAGCTCTATGTCTATCAATTTTGGGGCTGGCTTGCATGACATTTCGAACAACTATGCTGAATTTGCTTCTTTCAAAATCGTTATGCGGCTCTCTCTTTCTCTTGGCGTGGAACAACTACAGACTTTTGGCGATTCCAAATTGGTTGTGGATTGCCTTAAATTGTGCAAGCCCCCTTGGGACATTTTTCTTCTTCCTCTATATGAGGATATTGACAGGGTTAGACTCCACTTCCATCGTCTTTCTTTGCAACAGATTTACAGAGAAAGCAACTTTGCGACTGACTCTCTTTCTAAGGAAGGCCTTCTCCCGCCGGTTGGTTTTATAGACAAATGGGAGATGTCTGATGGCTAATTGGATTCTTTGGGTCGTAGTTGTTTCTAGTTTCCTTTAAATGTTTGGCGATGTCTTGTAGCAGATCTGATTATCAGTTTTTTTGTATACATTTTCTTTGATAGTTTACCATTCTGGCAAGCACTATGTACTGATCTATTTTGCGATGTGTATGACCTAGAGGCCTTTTGAATAATATGGTTTTATTTAATATAAAGCTATCATAATTTTCTTTGAAAAAAAAATGATACAAAGTCAAAATAAACAAATATGAGTAAAGGGCATGTGGATAGGTGCTTTTGGAAAATTGACAATGTAGAACAACAAACAATTTGTAGACACGTAAGTTCGAACAACACGTTGCTTCCTTAAAGATGCTTTTGCAAAAGAAAAATAATTTGATCGTAATTGTTTAAAGTCATGTTCTAAATAAAAGAAGAGCATGGAAGAAAACTAAAGAGTGAGAGGGGATTCCCCATAAATAGGGGTAAAGTTTTGTTTTCGTGTGAGAAATATGTAATGCTTAAATTTCTCCTCGCTAATATTAATATGGAGTTAAAGTTATTTACTTCTCACAAATTAATAAAAAAATATTATATATAATAAAAAATAATTAGCTTATGAAAAATTTTCATAATTAATAAGAAAGAAAAAAACCATAAAATTAATTTAATTATTTATTATTATTGTTTAATGGAATGTATTATGGGAAACCTTTTTTGTTTAGGAACTTCCTTTTATCTCAAGGATGTTATCTAAGGTAAACTATTTGGTTGCAATGATTAGATTACCTAAGTAGTTGGGGACATCGAGTGAGGTTGTCACTGGATGTAGGGATGTTTTCCATCTCAAGGGTCCCATACTGTCCGAAATCCTAGTCTTCGCGTGGCATCGGAGTGATCTTGCTAGTTGAGGATGACCATCAGTCACAATTATCACCCGGACTACGCCTTACTGAAACCAACCTAACTGAACCTAATTTAGGCACCTTAGAGTATGCGGGCTGCCAAGTGCTCATTTCACTGTAGGCGATGCATGTTGTTGAATCGCCACCCAACCTTAGACAATGATACACCATTGCCTCCCTTGATCCAACACTTGAACAATTGACTGCCTAATTTATATCACAGTGCATCATCCCCCGTTGAGCTCGCTTCCGTAGCACTCGCCAATTTGTTCATCATACTCAACTCGTCATCCCTTTGTCCTCCTAGCGAGCCTACTCAATAGTACATCGTCATGTTCATCTCAAGGCCAACAACCAAGAGTCCGCCACTTAGGCTACCAAATTCATCTGGCCTCATCGTGCACCCTTAATTAATGTATCATGGCATGCCCCGTCATGCCCTGCCAATGACGCTTAATGTAGGGCCGTTACATACGCCATTTATATGCATAGTCACCCATGAATTTTACGCTAAAGCCTTTTGCTTACTTTTCATAGCATTCAACCATTTAAACTAACCCACTAAACTTAATTCAACATGTTATAAATATTATTAATTATTTAATTCTATTTATTTTAAAAAATACTTATTTCAAATCCCCTAATTAAAAACTAATCTATACCAATAAATTTAATAAAAATACCTTCATAAATATAATTTTTAATAATATTAAACACCAATACAAAATAGTTAAAACTTGTCGACTAAATGTGTGATGTAAATATGAATTCACGAGGTTGTACTCATGATCAACATATGGAAATCCGATTTATCTAAGATGTAATATAGATGTCAATATTGATATGACTATTTAATCTAGATGTCAAGATTGATATGGCTATGCAAAACTTCGAATCCACTTTTCTCAAAAGTTATGATATAAATATCAAGTAATTATTATTATTATATTATATTATTTATTATTTATTTAAGAAAAAAGTAACTTGCTATGAAAGAGAATCAAAGTTATATTTGTTCTAAACGTAAACACTAAAATAACACCGAGAATGCACACAATTGTCTTTTTTCCATAACACAAATATTTTTGACAAAGTAACTTCAAGAAAATAACTTCACTTCACCATCATTTGGAACTTCATACTAATTCCTTCACTCCATGCCTACTATACCTTTCTATTCCTGTATACAAAAGCAACAAAAAATATCCCTTTAACCAGTTATAAGACATACAAAACACCTTCATCTACCATCCGATCTTTCATAGTGCATGAGCCCATCCATTTCACCAATTGCTAACTTTTAAAGATCATCTGCAATCTCATTGAATTCTCTATGTATGTGATTGAAAGAAATTTCTTGGAAACTAGAGATTAAGAAATTTGACCTTTCGATCCAATGATCCAAGGCAAGGATGTTGAGAGTCGTTAAACCTAATGCCATGTCTATAATATTCTTAGGGTCTCCCATAACCTGTAGCCTGTCTAATCCTATCCCTTTTTCCATCTAGAGTAGACTCCAAAAAGATAATAATCCTACTTTTGTATTTGTCCCAAATTTTCCTTTTAACCACATTTTGATAGAATGCCTTCTTTTTAGACTTAAAGTCAAGCCTACCCCACAAAGGCCATTCCTTTCTACACCATCGAAGAATCCATACAGAGAACTCCATTCCAAACTTAGTATGCTAAGAATTATGTTTTTAACCTTCTTCTTGTTATGAGAATGATCATAAAGACCAAAACTCATTCTGGTGACCACCATAAAAGCTGAAGGAGAAAGATTATCAAATATATAACAATTTCGAGCTTTCCAAACCTTCGAAACCATATAAATAGGAAGTTCCTTTCACTTAAAATTGAAGATGATCCAAAGCCAAAGACATTCCCACAAATCAGTGACTTCCCTATTGAAATTAAAATTCATAATTCTGCAAAGTTCTCCCCAAATTTCTTTAACAAAACTACAAGTTACAAATAAATATGTGATTGATTCCTCATTCCTGTTGCATAAAACACAAATCCTGAGACCTTTAAAACCTTGTTTTGTTATGTTATCCAAGGTACGGATCTTACCTTCCAAACTAAGCCATAAAAAACATTTGAATTTCAATGGGATTCTTCATTTCCAAACCTAATTAGTCCACCATTTAGAAGAGAAAAAGTCAATTTTAGAAGAAATGACCTTGTAAGCCAATTTTGTTGTAACAAATCCATTAGAACTGCTGCCAATTTTCCACGATAATTTTTTCCTTTAGAAAGGATAAGTCTCGTTAAGATTCCTCCAAATAATTGAGGCCTTCGTACCAAATTTACTAGGCTTTCGAAACCATTGAGTAATTGTCGAGCATTTTATATATTTGTCTTTAATCACTAAGATCCATAAGCCGTTCCTTGTTAGACAACGACAAAGAATTTTCATATTTAGGGACAAATTGAACCAATCCAAGTGTTTTAGGCCCCATCCACCCTTATTTTTTGAGTTGGATAAACTCTCCCAAGATGATAAATGGAACTTCCTATGTTTCAAGTTACCAACCCTGCATAAAAATTGGAACATTTTTTTCTTAATAGTTGTTAAAACTGAAGAAGAAACCATTGAGAGAGACATCCAATAAACTAGAATTCTCTCAAGAACCGCCTTTGTTAGGATAAGTCGGCCACCAATTGACATGAATATGAAATCCTAATTATTTATCCTCCTTTCCAGTTTCTTGATTAACGAGTTCTAGTCTTCCCTTTTATAAGCATTTGGCTTCAAAAAAAAACCTAAGTATTTAAAACCTTTGTCCAGATCTTCCATTTTGTCAGAGAAAATATTTTCAATATGATCCTCTATTCCAAGGTTAAAAAAAGCATAATAACATTTATTTTTGGTTTCTAACAGCCATCCCAGATGCTGCACAGAAAGAAGAAATTAATCCTTAAAAAAAATCCCAATCATCAATTGACCAATTCCCAAAAATGAGAACATTATCTACAAATAGTAGATGAGTGACAAAAAGAACTTTGGAAATGTTTATGCCATGGAATTCATTATCATTTTTTGATGAACTGATTAACTTGCTAATCCCCTTGACGATAAGAAGAAACAACAGAGGAGAAATCAGACACCTCTGAAGTAGACCCCTACTAGCTTTGAACAAACTAGTAGGAGAACCATTTACAATTATCGCAAAATTTGTAGACATTATAAAAAACATAATCCAATTCATTGCCTCAACAAGGATCTCCACCTAGAATAAAAAAAATTCTCAATAAAGACCAATCCATTGCATCATAGGCCCTTATTAGATCCTATTTCAAAACAAAGGCTTGCAATTTCTTGGATGTGACGGAGTACAAACATTCTTGAGCAATTCTGACATCATCTAGTATTTGCATGTTTGAAAGAAAATAAAATTGCTCTCTAGAGAGATTCTCCTCTAGAATAGGTTTTGTTTTGTTTGCATTAATCTTGGTAATAACTTTATAAAACAAGTTACACAACAAAATTGGTTCATAATCATTAAAAGAAACCGACTTATCCTTCTTCGGAACCATAACAATCAAAGTAGAATTCAAATTACCTGGAACAAAACTTCTTTTCCTTGATTCTTCCACATCATCTAGCAAGTCCTTCCCCACCATTGTTAGAATAATCAACCCATAGTTAGCTACCTTAGACATTAATTAATCCATTTTTGTCTTATTTGCCTAGTTTCCATATTCCACCTTATGCAAGTTGTCATCTACACATCCATAGTGGTCAAACTTGTTAATTTTGAGTCATGGAGCGCTTGGGAAACCTCCTGAAATCAAATCTGCTTTATTCCTGGCCTCCCTAGCGCATGTCTACTTTTTCTGCTTTATTGCCTGCTTTTTCAGTGTTTTAAGGCAATTGGGAAAGTTTGACTAGGTGAAGTTAACTTGTTTTTTGTCCTCCACATCCTCCACTCTTTTATCCTATGAAAAGCATGTATGGGTTGTCCTTCCACCACCTATGAGCTTGCCTAATTGATTTTGCCAATTCGTGAGCTCCTAGACAGTTTTGGAAAGTGCTTTATGCACCTATGGGGGATTTGCTTAGATTTAGTAAGCCTGTTTTTGACTAGATTCGAATGGCATCTTCATGCATTCGAATCCCTCATGTAATTATTTATTGTGGTAGCCTATGACTTCACAGGGTTGGATATTGTACACTTATTCAATATAGATTAGTGTTCTGCTCCATTATTCAGTCTCCTTTGTGAGTAATTTGCATGTGTAATTGGCAATTGTTGTGAGTGTAATTGTTCTAACACCTGGGTTCAATTTCCACATGGTATCAGAGCCTTTTTAGATCAATTTCTCTCCTTCAAATTTGTTTTGCAGGTTCGACATCATTGACTGGGAGCATTCTGCTGACTGACGAGACAATTTCTGAGCTATGGATCAATCTCAGAAGATCATCTTGACTCCATTTAATTTCTTTGAATGGAAAGCAGAGATGGAGATACTGTTGAGAGAGAAAGGCATCTACAGAGTGACTATGGCAATAGAAGCAGAGCCCAATGCAACTGCAGAGAAAATAAAATGGCACAACAGGAGGGATGAGGCCTATGGTCTCTTGTGTCTGAGTATATCCAGATACCTCCTTTTCCATCTTGATGGATTGACATCACCGAATGAAGTATGGGAGAAGCTTGTTTATCTTTTTGGAAATGTAGATGAGATGAGGGGACATCAAATTGAAAATGAACTAATCTCCCTGAGTCCCAATAGCTTTGAATCCCTACAACTCTATTTTTCCAAGTTCAAAGCACTTGTTTTGCAGCTAAAACAATGTGGGATCGAAAAGAAGGATGATCAGCTGGTCTTGGCCATACTCTCGAAGCTTGGCCCTGACTATTCAGTGTTTGTTTCGACCTTCTATGCCACAAAGTTGACAGCTCGAGACTGGAAGATGCCTAGCCTTGTAGATTTCATGGAATCTCTCACATAAGAACAAGATAAATTGGTGATGATGGGCACCATCAAACCATCCAAAGACCAAGCTCTGGTTGCTGGAGATTCGAGGGTGGATTCAAAAAGCAAGAAGAAAGCTAAAAAGCCACCTGAGCAAAAGAGAGACAAGAACAAGTCTTCGGAGGAGCCTCAAGGTTCCAAGAAGAACTACCAGAAGAAGAAAAACAAAGGATAAATGAGCAAGTGCGCATACTGCAGTAAGGGTAATCATTCTGAGAGCTCCTGCATGAAGAAGCAAATAGACATGCTGACCCAACTCCTGGAGAAGAATGGCATCTCCCTTCTAGACAACTCAAAGAAGAGGGAAGGAGGATCAAGTTTAGAAGACAGAGAGAGAGTTCATGCATTGGTTGCTGGCACATCAAGCTCACCTAGTTTCATCATTGATTCTGGAGCTTCAAGACATATGGTTTCAACCAAGGAGGCATTCACCTCACTTGACATGTCGAAAGGTCCACCAATAGTACTGGGAGATGACTCTCTCACTGAAAGTTTGGGCAAAGGGAGGATTGATCTTGATCATGGTAAGTTCAGCAATGTGTTGTATGTTCCAGGCTTGCCTCTAACCTCTTATCAGTGTATCAGATGACCCACACAGGGTCTCCAAAGAAGGTCATAATCTCCCCTGATGAAGTTGAGATCACAGAGATCTCAAGTGTTAAAGTCATTGCAAAAGGAGTTGCAAATCATACTTCGAAGGTATACATGTTCTCACACTTCCTACCCTACTCAAACCCCTCTTCTCTTCTGATTCATGCTAAGGAGGCAAGCAAGCTTTGGCATGAAAGATTTGGCCACCTAAATTACAAGTATCTTTTTGATCTTAGTGAAAAAGAAATGGTCATAGGGTTACCAAAGATTAAATTTTCCAAAGGAGTTTGTCAAGGTTGCATCCTAGGAAAACACCCAGAGCATAAATTTGAGAGAGCTAGTCATGAGAGAACCTCTGCACCTCTTGAGTTGATCCACAGTGATGTTGATGGCCCATTCCCTCATATGTAAATGATTCAGGCCAAATATGCATTGACTTTCATAGATGACTTTTCCAGGTATTGCTGGGTTTACTTCCTGAAACACAAGTCTGAAGTTTTTGGCCTCTTC
>LPNX010627225.1:506584-555229 GCA_001517045.1 Pseudotsuga menziesii
AGGTGGAGAACTAGCTGGAAATCCTAATGACCCTAGGAGGACTAGATCTCAATTTGAGAGTGCTCTATGCATGAAAGATCCTATGTTTGCTGAGAAATGCTATCTAATGGTTGAATCAGATCCTTAGACATATGAAGATGCAGCAGAATATCCAAGATGGCAAGTATCCATGAAGGGAGAGTTCAGCTCACTCCAGAAGAGCAACACTTGGGAGCTGGTTGATCTTCCCCCAGGGAGGAAGCTAGTTCAGTGTAAGTGGGTGTACAAGACCAAATTTTCTGCTGATGGTTCACCTCTAAATTACAAGGCCAGATTGGTAGCCAAGGGCTACTCACAGGTTCATGGCATAGACTACAATGAGACCTTTGCACCAGTGGCAAAGATGGACTCCATCAGGCTAGCCTTAGCCATTGCAGCTTCAAATCAATGGGAAGTACATCACATGGATGTGAAGTGTGATTTACTAAATGGATATCTCACTGAAGAGATATACATGCAGCAGCCTCAAGGATTTGCTACTAACCCATCTCTTGTGTGCAGGCTAAAGAAGTCATTGTATGGGCTTAAGCAAGCCCCTAGGGCTTGGTATGCCAAGATTGATAGCTTTCTGCTATCACTGAATTTTGTTCGATGCAAATCACATCCAAATGTCTATTTGAAGCTGATTAATGGTTCATTAACGATCATTGTTTTATATGTTGATGACCTTCTCATTACAGGAAGCTCAAAGGATGAAATTGCTTCCTTGAAGGATGCAATGAACCATGCCTTCTCCATGACATATTTGGGGCTATTGAGCCAATTCTTGGGGCTTGAGATTGCTCAAACCAAAGCTGGAATCAAGGTGCACCAGTCCAAGTATGCCTTGGATTTGCTGAACAAATTCAAGATGAAGGATTGCAAGCCAAGCAAGACTCCTTCCTTTCAGGAGTGAAGCTTGAAGAAGCTGATTCTTGACGTATGGTAAACGATACACTGTATAGGCAATTGATTGGATGTTTGTTGTATCTTACACATACTAGACCTGATATTTCTTATGTAGTAAGTGTGGCTTCAAGATACATGGATCAACCTCATGAGATCCATTGGAAAGCAGCCAAAATGATCCTTAACTTTGTTCAGGGAACAAGGACACATGGGATCTTCTATAAAGCTAAATTTGATCTTGATTTGAATGGGTTTACTGACAATGATTGGGAAGGTGACAGCACAGATCAAAAGTCAACATCAGTATATGTGTTCATGCTTGCAGAAGGGCCAATCAGCTGGTCAAGCAAGAAACATAGTGCCATTGCACTCTCATCTACAAAAGAAAAGTACAGAGGAGTTGTAAATGCAGTAACTCAATGTTTATGGTTGCAGGGGTGACTTGGAGAGTGTGGCTTCGAATCAGAATACTCAACTACTATCTACTGTGATAATCAGAGTACCATTCGAATATGCAATGATCTAGTTCAGAAGTAGAGAACCAAACACATTGAGATCCATATGCACTACATCAGACAGCTTGTGCATGATGGCACCATTCACCTACTCTTCTGTTCATCTTCAGAACAAGTAGTTGATATCTTCACCAAAGTTTTTTGTGAGAAGACATTCAGCAATCTCAAATCACTGCTGGGGATTGCTGATCATGCTGTGAAGCATGAGTGATGACAAGATTTCCAAATTTTGTTTTACAATCCATGTTTAAGGGAGGATTTTCCCACTGGGTTTTTGCCTCTTTCCTTGGTTAAATGGACATGTAGTATGTAAAGGGTGACTAAGCCTTGTTGCTAGGCCCTATGATTTTCTGATATATTACTCATAAGTCAGGCTTAAGGGGGGGTGTTAGAATAATCAACCCATAGTTAGCTACCTTAGACATTAATTAATCCATTTTTGTCTTATTTGCCTAGTTTCCATATTCCACCTTATGCAATTTGTCATCTACACATCCATAGTGGTCAAAATTGCTAATTTTGAGTCATGGAGTGCTTGAAAAACCTCCTAGAATCAAATCTGCTTTATTCCTGGCCTCTCGAGCGCATGTCTGCTTTTTTAGCGTTATTGCCTGCTTTTCCAGTGTTTTAAGGCAATTGGGAAAGTTTGACTAGGTGAAGTTAACTTGTTTTTTCTCCTCCACATCCTCCACTCTTTTCTCCTATGAAAAGCATATATGAGTTGTCCTTCCACCACCTATTAGCTTGCCTAATTGATTTTGCCAATTCGTGAGCTCCTAGATAGTTTTGGAAACTGCTTTATGCACCTATGGGGGATTTGCTTAGATTTAGTAAGCCTACTTTTGACTAGATTCGAATGGCATCTTCATGCATTCGAATCCCTCATGTAATTATTTATTGTGGCAGCCTATGACTTCACAGGTTTGGCTACTGTACACTTATTCAATACAGATTAGTGTTCTGCTCCATTATTCAGTCTCCTTTGTGAGTAATTTGCATGTGTAATTGGCAATTATTGTGAGTGTAATTGTTCTAACACCTGGGTTCAATTTCCACAACCATATCAAATAAATGTAGAAGGAATTCTACAATCCAACCATTAGGACTCAGAATTTTAACCTTTACAAAGCTCTTTAAGATAGAATGTACCACTTCAAGACTCAGCATAGAACTGACCAAATTTCCTTCTTCCTCCGATAAAAAACCTTGGATAATAGTTTAAAAATTTCAGTTGCTCATTTACATTCAAAGAGGTGCTTTGTTGATAAACGTCTTTGAAGAAATTAACAATTTATTTTTCAATTGATCCTTGATCATACACAAAAGACCCATCTTCAGATTTCACCTCCCAAATAGAATTAACCATCCTTCTCTGAATAGAAAAGTAGTGAAAGAATTTAGTATTATTGTCTTATTGAGACAACCAGAAAACTCTTCTCTTTTGGGCATCCATGTTTCCTCCTCTTGCTTAGGATCTTTGCCTTCTTAGTCTCAAGAATGATAAGAGATTCTTGAAATTCCAGAGTAAAAATAAATTCATCCACTCTACTAGAGACCCTTTCGAAATCCCTTTCAATTTGAACTAATTCCAGTATTTTATCCTTCTTATTATTTCTTTCCCAAGTAACCACTTCCTTCTTTAAGAACTGTAATCTCTTAACCAGGTTTAACATAGGTGACCTTGTCTCTAGTTGATCATAGGCATTCCAAGAACGCCTCACCAAATCACAAAAAATATCGATCTTCTAACCAAGAGTGATTAAATTTGAAAGGGAAAAAGTATTCATCTCACCAAAATCAATCTCCAGAATAACAACCTTATGGTTAGAAAATCTTGGCGCAACAACCCATGATTTGTATATACCAAAAATAGTTTGAAGATCCTATACCACAAAATTATGTTTAGCCTCTTGGCTAAGCATTCCTTCCCCATTTTTCCATTAGACCAGGTTGGGGATGAAAAATTTGGAACTACATCAATCAGATGAGATTCCTCAAAGAGAGATGGAAGGTAATTAGCCAAAGGGTCCACAAATTTTCCAGATCCCCACACCTCATCCACATATAAGGTAAAATTCAAATATTCAGCCATAATTAAAGAAGAATCCTTCAAAGTACCTTTCTCAACAACTTTATCGCAGAAAACCCTCCTTTGACTATAAGGCTTATACACATTTAAAATTCTAATCCTCCTCTCCAAACCCTTGAACTTCCCTTCAATAATGATTCCAATTGCATAATCAAAATGCTTAAAATCCACTACCTTCAAATTCAAGGAAACCAACAAAGCACCATAAATACCACAAGCATCCAACCCACAACAAATCCAAGAAGGGAAAAATTTCAAAAACCAATCAAGCTTGCACTAAAGAGGTCATTGTTTCATGTAATAAAATCACACCAGGGTTGACTGTCTCTAAGAGCATTTTTAAGGAAGTTCTTTTGGGGTAACTAAAAGCCCACATATATTGAAGGTCGATAAATTCATTTTGGAACCTCCTCCAGCGGGATTCATGCTCTAAGGGCCCCATTCAAATCATTATAAAATTCTTTAGAAATACTTTTTGTAAACATAGAAGTTAAATTCGGATTCACATACTTCGGTTGAAGAATCATATCAATATGATTCCATCCCTTCCCTTTCTTACCCTTCTTTTCCCTAATTGTAACATTTTCAAAGCGAGTGGAAGCTATAGTAATAACATCTAATTCCTCATTGGAAAGAGTAGAGTAAGTCGAAAGGGGATTTTCTCTAAAATTCTTCTTAACAGATGAAGGAAGACTTGAATCACGACTAGGGGTTAAAGATTCATAGATAGGAGACTCCGTCAATTCAGTATTCAAAGGGTTCCTTACAGATCCTACGGGAGGAAAATATGCATCATGAAGCACCTATTTAGATCCTTCAAAAGGGCTCGATAAATTCCCAAAGTATAACTTATTCATGGCTAATCTAGAAGAGAAATTCCTACAGTCATCCTCCACATAAACTAACCCTTCTCCAACCTCTTTTTCCAAAAAACCAGGGTTGGAATTCTCCAACTCAGTTGCCTTGTCTATCACTACCTTCTCTGAAACAAAACCCTCTCCCCCTTCTGTAGATTGATTCAAACAAGATTTACTTACATCTAAAATCTCATTTTTTAAAAGAAATTTAATTAAGAGAGGGATAGAATATTGGAACTTAATCAAATACCCAACCAAAGATTCTCCATCCAAAGGAATAGACTCCTTTAATTCAAGGTCTAATTTAGGTGGAACCCCAAGAAACTGTGAAGAAATCGAAGGTGACCATTCCGATAAGACAATAGACATTTATCTCTCAGATGCCCTATTTATATGCAGTGTAGGCACCTAAAAGGTAGTCTCCATTAGTCCAACCTTTATACAAATGAGCCACAAACCCACTGTATTTCGAGATCCTTCGGTAAACCCTCTGAAACATCATATCCACTAAAACCATAGGCATATTCTTTTATGTAGCCATTAATGTTTTTTCCTCCACTAGAATGAAGCCACCAACATTGTTTTCCTCTGCTTTGGAGGATTTCCTCTACTTTGAAAGCCTCCAAAGACCAACAATGAATTGGAAATACCGGAAGAAAAACCCAGAGAAATCTTCTTCTAAACTTTTCTTTCCTGGGGTCAAAATTTTGATGCGATTTACAAAGTACAAGTGAATCCATACCAATTATCCAGTATTTGGAGAATATATTCTGTAGACTGTTGTTACAAATGAAATGAAAAACTACCCATCCATTTACAAGCATCGTTACCCTTGACACATAATTTATTAATGGTTTCCATTTCAGAGTAATCTAGTTTATAATATCAACTCTTGACATCTTGATGAATTCAAAACGACCCAACAACGCCCTTGTTGATATACTAGAAACCATGTTTAGGGTGATATTTTTCCCCAATATGCAAAGACTCCTTCCTTTCTTTGCATTTTGACACTTTAAGGATCTTTTAAACTTCGCATGTTCCCTCGATAAATTGTGATGAACCTTCTTCTCATCCTTTCTCCAACTAGGAATGGAGGCAAATCCTATCTCTCTTGCACTTTCCTCCTTTGTATCATTAGGGTTTAATTTCAAAACGGCTCGTCAAGGACTGATGAAAGGCTAAAAAACTAATGGACCCACCGTAAAATCAACTTCTGTATCAGGGTTCACCCATACCGTACCCTTAGATCCCTTGTTAGCTAACTTCTTTTCTCCAGGGGTGTTTTCATAAACCCCACCACTGATAGAATTGAACAACAACCATATTGGCAGTCTTACCAACCCCCCAAAACCATAAAAACCCCTAAAGACCAAGAGAAACACTACATCAAAAAGAAAAGTCTTGAAAAAATGAAAGAAAAAAGGTTCCCCGTTTTTTACTTGATTGGTACTAAGGATTTTGGGAGAAAGTCGAATTCCAAGTGTATAGCAGGGAGCTCCAAAATCCATACTGAAGCTCTGCAAACTAAAACCCTCGCTCCAAGTCCATCCTTATTTCATGGATTATTTTCACTTCAAAGACTATAAAATTATATAAATTAATATAGTTTATTGTGTTAATAATCATATAATTTTATACACAATTTGAATGTTTTAGATGTAATCCTTGATAAAGTATTAAAGATCACAATTAAGAAGTTTATAACTATCCCTCTCTAAAAATGGGAGATAAAAAATAATTTTAATAATGTTTATAATTGAAAATTTTAATCAAACAAAATTATAAATTGGTGGAAATAGGGAGTTCAAAGGGATTCTTATTCGTTATTATTGGATTTACTTGTAAATGAAAATTTATTTTATCTTAATTTTTATTAATTATTAATTTTAAGCTAATTCTTATAAATAAAGATGCATTTTATTTTATTTTTTTATTATTAATATTAAGCTTTATCAATTTTTCCATTTCACTCTAGTCATGGTGTGGTCTACCTTCTTTCTAACGAGACTTTATTCTCCCACTTTATTATAAGTTTTTATGAAGAAACCATGTTTGATTCTACCTTCTTCCTAAAGAAATTTGATTCTCTTTCTTTATTATCATTTCCTTCTCCCCAAAGAGATTTGATTCTCCTTCTTTATTATCATTTCCTTCTCTCCAAAGAGATTTGATTCTCCTTCTTTATTATCATTTCCTTATCCCCAAAGAGAATTGATTCTCCTTCTTTATTATCATTTCCTTCTCCGCAAAGAGATTTGATTCTCCTTCTTTATTATCATTTCATATGCAACCCTTTATAGCACTAGCATCCTTGGACTATAATAGTAAATTGAAGGAAGATATTTTCCTTCTTTATTATAATTTACCTAGAGTAAATTCAAGGAGGATATCCTTGAAACTTGGAATTAATGGTGCAATGAAATTACTTTGGACTTAATAAATTTATGTGAGAATTGGAGGATTTCATAAATAATGTATAGTTATTTTTTTTATACTTCAAGTTGCATTGAAGTTTGTGTTATTTTAAGGAAGAGGAGAATGCAATGCCTAATTTTGACTCTCTAGATGTATGAGATCGGATTATGTATGAATTGCAAATAAGTGGTTACTATATGAAGTTCAATTCATATGAGCTTAAATAAATGACACAATATGTAAACACTATAATGTGTTTTTATGGATTCTTAGTGCGAGGTCCAAGGCCAAAGCCCAACTAATGAATGGCTAGGCATATAATTACAATAAATATATTTTCTATATACCATGTTGTATACTTTTTGTGATTTACTCAAGATTGTAAATATTTTGTTGAAAATATTGTAAAGGTCCAATATGGATGCAAAGATCCTGAGAAGTGCTATGATTCCACTAGAGGGAAGATGAAAGGGGGCCCAAGGAGAAAGTGATCATATGACCCCTAGGAACTCTTATGTTTTCATCACATAACTTTTAAAATCTCATTCACTACCGTTGAATTAAAAGAAAATCATTGAACCTGTCTGGTGGTTAGCAAGGAAGCCTATTTTACATAGTTATGGAGGTATGTGGTTGGGTACAATCACAATGGGAAAGTGTAAGGGTCCTCCATCCTCATGGAACTATGTTCCTCCACTATCTTGCAGATTCACTCCTCTCCTCCATTCTCACCATTCAACATTCATACCATCACAATTTTAATGTTCAAGCACCATTGAAGTATTGAACGTTGCAACATTCGTGTTCTGGTCTGATATAAAACCATGAAAAATGACTAAATCAACTAAGAGAGAGCAATCGATAGACTAAGGGAGAGAGATTGATGGCTATAAAGGTGCTTAGAGGTTGGGTTGCTTAGGAAGCACGCTTTTCTCTTGTTAATTGCATCTCAATGTGTGCCTTAGAGCCAAGTTGTTATTCTTCTTGGTTATACCAAAAGGCAATGAGCATGAAGGGTTCTTGTTGCCTATAGTGAAAAGCACTATAAGCAAAGAATACTCATGAGGTATCATTGAGCAAAGAAGAGAAATATATTTCTTGTGTTGTGTAAGGAAATGGATGAGAATGCTATGACTCTATGATGGATATATAGTTACTTGGAGTGCTCAATAGTGAGCGAATGGGTTGGGTTGAGAGAGATATGAGTTTGTAGATCATTTCTTTAACCTTGGTGGCCTCATACCCCTGTTTGGGTGTGTTAATTGCTCTAGATTCCTATGGTTGGGTGGGAAATTGCTCATATGCACCCAATTTCTTAAATCATTTTGGTTAAAACATAAGTGTTCCATCTTTCCTTTTCATTTCCTATTTATAATTCTACAATTTCATTTTAATATCCTTTTATGAATGAAAAGAATGTTAAACCTATAATTTCTATGAGTTTATATATATTTATTTCGAGTACATAATTTAATTACATACATATATAGATTTTGACATCTAACATTTAATGATTTCAAATAATGATTTTAAATTTATATTGATATGTTTAAATATTGAGTATGCCTCTACTCTATGAATTAAGTAATCCAAATAAAAATATTACAAATATTGTCTTTATGAGTATAGATTCTATCACTTATACATTACACTTTGTCTACAACTATTCCCTTGTTATTCATATGCAAAATCCAAATGTTTCTAATTTTAGATCACATCAAAGATTTTGTACTTTACCTTTTACTTTTACTCTGTATTTGTGTAAAGTAAAAAAAAATACTATATTATTAATGCTATAAGTATATGTGATCAACATAAAAAAGCAATATATAAATTGAAAAAAAAAACTTCCAACGACTAAACCAAAGGATAGAGCCCATGGAAAATGTGAAAATCCCCTCACCTTTGTTGACTTTAGGTTGATCTCGCTTTGCAACCTTGTATACAAGGTTATATAAAAAATTTCCGCTCTTCGTCTAAAGCCACTTTTAGATAAGGCCATTTCTGCACAACAATTTGGGTTTCTAAAAGATGGACAAAATACTGAGCCCATTGGCATCACTTAGGAAATCCTCCATACTGTTAAGACTAAACACTTAAAAGTTTTGATTCTTAAACTTGATCTGGTAAAAGCCTTTGATCGGGTGAACTGGAATTTCCTGAGACTTGTCCTTTTGCAGATAGGTATTCCTCTGGAAGGTGTTAATTGGATTATGGGTTTTGTCTGCTCTTCAAATTTTGCTGTACTTGTCAATGGAACTCCATCAATTTGTTTTCCTGCCTCTAGAGTAATTCATCAAGGTTCTCCACTGTCCCCTCTTCTATTCATACTGGTCATTGAAAGTCTCAGTCTTATTCTATGTGATGCACATCAAAAAGGTCACATCAGTGGGATTCAGATTTCACCTGGCCATGCTATTACACATTTATTTTTTGTTGATGATGTAATTTTATTTGGGCTGGGTTGTGTTGAAGAATGGAAAGCATTTAAAGAGGCCCTTGAACTATTATGTTTAGCTACTGGCATGTCTATTAGCGTTTTAAAGTCTTCCTTCTTATATAATGATATATATGAGGATACCATAAGACTCATTGTTTCTCTCTTGCCATACAAAATGGAGACGATCTCTACTGGCTTTAGATATAGGGGGTATCGCTTGAAGCCCTTGGGGTACCAAACAAATGATTGGAATTGGTTGCTTGCCATCTTTGAAAAAAGGATAAATAATTGGACCTACATGCTTCTTTCTCTCGGTGGCAGAGTTGTCCTTATCATATCTGTTCTTATAGGATTAGCTGTTTATTGGTTTGCACTGGTTCGTGTCCCTTAGTCCATTATAAATTCTCTGAGACGATGCATATTATCTTTCTTATGGGGGAACTATGATGGAAAACAAAGACTTCACTTGGCTGATTGGAAATCCATCAATTCTCCCTATGACTATAGTGGTTGGAACATAAAGCAACTCGAATGGTTCTAGATATCTCTCAGAGTCAAAAGCTTTTAGAAGCTGATAAAAGGTAGGGGTTTCTGGAGTCGGATTGTGGCTCACAAATATCTAAAAGACAGACTTGTTGATGATTGGCTTAGAGCTCAGTATTTCTCTTTTACAGGAACTTCTTATATCTGGAATGGTTTTATTCAATCCCTGTCATGGACTACTTGTAGACTTGGCTGGAAAGTGGGAAATGGATTGAATATTAGGTTGGGAGTTGATCCCATTGCGAGTCTCAACACCCCATACATCCTCCCAACCAAACTCAGAGAATATCTTGCATACTTTGGGATGACTCATCTTGCTCATATTCAGAACCTCGATTTCGGGCCTCACAATGGAAATTATTGGTATACAACATGTGATTTGGGGGGTGTTTGGTCTGAGATCTGGACTTCATATACCAAAGGTATTTTACATGGAGGCATAAGGATAAACAATGTCGAGGACACTCTGATCTAGATGCATAACACCAAAAATGGGTTGGTTACAACTAAGAAAGCACATGACCTCATTGTTTCTTGCAATTTGCCACTTGCCCACCACAACTTACACTCACAGCTATGGCATCTGAAGATCCCATAGAAGATAAAATGCTTCAATTGGATGGTCATTGAAAATAATATAAACACTTGGGATAATCTTGTAAAAAAATGATGGAATGGACCCAATAGGTGCGGTCTCTGCAAATGCAAAGCAGAATCTGTTAGGCACCTCTTTGTTGATTATAATCTTACTCTATAGACCATCAGTAGTGTCCTAAGACTTCATAATTGTTCTTTGAATTGGTCTAATACATCAGCTTTAGAAAATATTGAAATTTGGCTCAAGAAAAAAGGTAACCCACTCTATCTACCTTTCTTTGTCATATGGAATATTTGGAAGTCAAGAAATCACTATCTGTTTGAGGATAAGAACCTGAGTATGACATTCTTGCTCACATTATTATGCATAATGTTTCAGATTATCCTGTACCATATGTCAGCATTTGCAGTAAAAGAAACATTGGAAGCCCCCCTGTCATCACATACCCTTCAGGTTTTTTCGATGGAGCAGCTATTGAAAATAACGAGGGTGCTGGTATTTACCTCTTGATCAGTCATACACACCATTTTCACATCAACATGGGCTATGGATATAGTACCAATACTCGAGCAAAGCTATTAGCCCTCTAGGCTCTTCTATATTTTTCCAAGAATATTGGGATTCAAAGGATACATGTATTTGGAGACTCTATGGTGGTCATAAATTGGGAAAAAGGATGCTCATCACTTCACACTCTTGACCTGTAGGCTTGATGTTTAAACATCATTGTGCTGTCTTCCTCCTTCACATCTGTTGGTTATTGTTGGAGTCATTTACCCAACATGCACAATTATTTGGTCAATTTTGGCCTATTTACCCACTATCCTAAGTTTAAATGACTTACTTGGCATAAGATGAGCACACTATGACATCAGCATGAGCACAACCATGCCTTCCTTCAATCAAGGAGGCCAACTAATCCTTCACCTTCAATTAGGGAGGTTAACTGGGCTTCCTCCTTCAATCAGGGAAGCTAATTGGGCTTCCTCCTTTAATCGGGGAGCAATTCTGGGGTGAACTGAGTGTCATAAGTGCACCTAATTGTTAACTGATTGTTGTTTCACCTAACAATTAGTTAAGCTAAGTCGTGAAGGCACCTCCATCTATTATTTTTCTATTTTTGGCCAATATTTATGAACTGGAGTCAACACTGGCGCCTACAACCACTTCTGATGACAAGTGTCACTTTAGTTAACTCCATCAGAGCTACTTGGAGTTATGGATGTGCTACCTTTTTGAATTGGACATGCAGTTACATGTGATGAGTCACTTACAGTTAGACTCAGTCATCTATTGCACTCTGATTTGTCACGTCCCCAACCCTCCAACCGACGAAGAGGACGCTACCATGGTGTTAACCATCCAGGCTACCAGTCCCATGAACATGTGAAGACATAAAAATGCTAAAATGATGAAACATAATGCATTGAATTAGAACATACACAGATGCAATTGTATATCATACACAGCGGAAGCAACATTCATTCATACAAGCATTCATTCAACATGTTCATCATAATCATTAACAGAAATATGATTGCAGAAGTAAAATACTCAAGATTACTTATCTTATAAAGAACTTGTTCCGCAACCAGCTACGTCGCTGCAACGTTCCACCCAACCATAGGCCAGCGTGCTCCTTAATCTCTCAGCAATGCTGCCACCCCCGAGCTGGGCATGATTCTCCAAGGAGTAAGGGAACACGCAGGCTTACACATAGCCAAGGATACACAAAACACAGCCAAGCCAACACAGTTGGGTTTATCAGGCCATCAATAAGACAACCAAGCCAACATGGTCAGGTTTATCAGGCCATTAAGGAGCTAAGAAAGGATAAATGCTAAGCTGGTTAGCTCATTACAGAGCCAAGAACACCTACACTAGAACTAGCCTGGCTTCTAAGACACCCACACACACCCAACACAAGGAATCAGTCCCTTCTCTGCTACACATTCCCTCAGGCCCTGCATTCCCTTCCAGTGCTATTCAAGGGTTGTGGAGAAGAAAGCCAGCCCTCTAGCTCTGTCTGTGTGGTTTCCAAACACACCAGGTTTATCATGCAAACCAAGCCCCCATCCCTGCTCCCAACACAGTCTTAAGACCATCCATTGCACGCAGGCAATTAATCAGCAATTACAGCTTAACAGGGGAAAATGACTCCTGAGTCGTTCTTGGCCCTATCGTGGCCAAAATGACTCCAAACAATCTACAACAGCCCCAAAGCGTAACAGTAAACACAGCTCATGACATGGGGAGGCAACAATCCCAAAAACGTATCAGCATACACTACCAACAAACGTGGGGAACAACAGCCCATTCTGGACAACGAAGTCACCGGGAAAAACTTATATAGACCACAATGGGGAAGAAATTACAGTCTCCCAGCCTGTGCGTGAGAGAAAACTTGCACCAGACCCCAAAACACAGAGGAAAACATATGCACGGGCTGCAAATCAGTAAGGAAAACTTACACACAGTCCCTCAGCGTAAAAATGGCTCTCCATAGGAAAAATCGTGGGCGATAGTGACCGAAAAGCTCCCAGCTTGCTGCATGAGTAACAACAACGTAGAACCCACAAGTCAGCCTTTGAGGAACGTATACAGCCACACCGTCCGCAAATCTGTAGAGGAAAAGCCGCGTGGGTAAAAACCAGGAAAGTTCTGTGCATGAGAATGAACAAGAGTTCCACTCCTATGTGAGGGTGAATAGCTCTACCCATGCACATGGATGAACAGACAACAACGAGAATGCGTAGTCATCATTCTTCTATCCAACGTGAGGTTCAATCCACTGGTGGAGTGTGCGTGTGGGCAAGGACTGACAGTCCTGCCACACTCCACCCCCAGCAATAGCTGCCCCAACTAACAACAGATATTTTTAATGGTGGTGGTTGGATAATACAAGGAAATATGACACATGGATTTTTCCCCCATTGGCTAAGGTTTGAAATCCCCCCACCCTTATCCTTGTGAAAATCATGCCCCTTCTCAATTTAGTTGCTGCGAACGTAGCTGGTCGGGGTTCATTTTAATTAAAGATGCATATTTACATGATGATAAACTTAATATATGCCACATGCCCCGATATACCATCGATGACAATTTCAACCTGAAACATAGCATAACCAATCAATGGTGGGGCCTTGGCCTTTAGCTCTGCACCATGATCATTTACAAGATATACATCATATACATCTAATGCAACATGGTCAAAATCGGGGTGTTACATGATTCAGTTAGGACTTAGTGTGAGAGTCAGTTATGGATCAGATCAGTGGTTAACTAAGTGTGCCGATTGTGGTTGACATTTAGTTAAGCTACACCCATCCATGCCATTCGAATGACCTCCTTGAGTATTTGAATTGTCTTGGCATTCATGCATTCTGCATGACATTGAATTTTACTATCATTCTATTATTGATTATACAGGGTCTGCAAACTCTTATTGCAGTACCGTTACACCATTTGATGTTTAATTTGTCTTAAATCAATTGTAAGACTGTGTTTACTCCCTAGGTTATTGTGACATAATTAATATGGTATCAAAGCTCATGGTGGGATGAAGCTCATTCTTCATAAGAACATGATTTTTGCCGGATTTGGCATGCAGATTGAGGAAAAGCTCAAATTCCAGCACTGCACCAGAAGCCGAAGGTTTACCACTTAATACCCCAAGTAAAGGAATTGTTGATCAAGCTTTCTTGATCAATTATGGTGGGTGTGGTGAAAACCTAAAATGTGTAGGCTGTCCGACCTTACAGTGATTTTTTTGTGTTGATTCCATGTTTTTATAGATTCACTGCATTCGCTACAACAATTTGATATGGATTCTTCCATATATCTTTTGACTCCTTTCAATGATCACCAATGGAAAGGAGACATGGAGATCCAGCTACATGCCAGAGGACCCTACCGGGTCACTATGGATACATAAGAAGAGCCTAATCATGTTGTGGACAAGGATAGATTTTGGAACAAGATGGATGAAGCCTACGGTTTCTTGTGTCTCTATATCTCCAAGGATCTTCTATTCCACCTCTCGGGATTGAAGACTCCAAAAGAGATTTGGGACCACCTTGCCTCCCTGTATGGAAAACAGGATGATTTGAGGGTTTATTAGCTTGAAAACGAGTTGATGTCCCTTCAACCTGGCAATTTCAATACCCTTAATGACTTTTTCACAAAATTCAAGCATCTAGTCCTTCTATTGAAGTAGTGTGAGGTGAAGAAGGAGGATGATCAGCTCATCCTCACCATTCTCTCAAAACTTGGAGCTGACTATTCAGTATTTGTTTCTACTTTCCATGCTGGGAAGCTCACAACCCCAGGATGGAAAATGCCTACACTCAATGCCTTCATTGAGTCCCTAACAGAAGAGCATGATAAGCTTGTCCAGATGGGGATCATCAGATCCTCCCATGATCAAGCCCTTCTTTCCTCGGGGCCCAAGGATCCGAAGGGTAAAGGAAAGTAGTAGAAGAATACAAAAACTAAATTCGAAGCTCCAAAGCCTAAAGTTCAAAATCAGTAGCATGAAGAGCCTTCCGACTCGAAGAAACACAAGAACAAAGGAAACCATGGTAAAGAGAAAGTCAAGTGTTCATACTGTGGGAAGGTCTTCCACCCTGAACATGCCTCGATGAAAAAGAAACTTGAAGAAGCTACTTCTCTCCTCGAGAGAAGTAACATCAATCTTCAAGAAATATTTCGGAGGAAAGACAACCAAGATCGGGAATACCAACAATAAAGGGGATATGCTCTCATGGAAAGCACCTCGAAGTCCAAAGCTCTCATCATAGACTCTGGAGCTTCAAATCACATGATGGAAATAAGAGACTCCTTCTCTTCTTTGGACGCCGAGAAAAGCATTCCCATCCACATGGGAGATGACTCTACCATCATTTCAAAAGGACAAGGTACAGTAAATCTTGAGCATCGTTATTTTTCCAATGTTCTGTATGTACCATCTCTTGCCTCAAACCTCCTGAGTGTCTCTCAAATGACCCATACTGGAGTGCCCAAGAGAGTATCCTTCATCCCAGATGATGTATAAATTACTGAACTTGCATCAGGGAAACTTGTGGCAAAAGGCTCTACAAATCATCATGCAAAAGCCTATGAGTTTTCCCATTTTGTGGAGGATGCAAGGCCCACAGCTCTTCTGACTCATGGAAATGAGGTCAGTAGACTATGGCATGAGATATTTGGCCATCTAAACTTCAAATAATTGCAGCAATTACATAAAAATTCCATGGTTGAAGGCCTCCCGGTCATTAAAGCTACCACCAGAATTTGCAAAGGTTGTATTTTGGGCAAGCATCCTGAGCATAAGTTTGATCGGGGGAAGGCAAGCTGAGCATCATAAATTTTGGAAATGATTCATTCTGATATTAGTAGACCAATTCCCACCACATCCTTGAATGAATCTCAGTATGTTCTCACTTTCATAGATGATTTTTCTAGATATACATGGGCCTTCTTCATCAAGAAAAAGTCAAAAGTCTCAGAAAAATTCATTGAATTGAAAGCACTGCTTGAGAATGCATCTGAGGAAAAGATCAAATATTTGAGATCTGATAATGGAGGGGAATATGTCAGTAATGGGTTGCTGCAACTATGTTTTCATAGTGACATTCAGATCCAACATTTAGTTCCCTACACCCCCCAGCAGAACGATATAGCGGAGAGGAAGAACCACTCTCTTAAGGAGATGACCACATGCATGCTTGAAGCCAAGAGCTTGGCTGAAAATTTATGGGATGAGGCCATGAATATTTCTGTATACATTCAGAACAGATTTCCTCACTCATCTGTGAAAGGGAAGACCCATTTCGAAGCCTACTTCGGACACAAGCCGGATGTGTCGAATATCAGGGTTTTTGGGTCCGCTGCATGGGCCCAAATTCCTTATGATAAGAGGAAAGCTTTGCAACCGAAAAGTATTAAATTCCTATTTATTTGATATCCAGAAGAATATAAAGGATTCAAGCTGTTGAATATCAGAACAAAATAAATTTTTATTGAAAGAAGTGTCCAGTTCGATGAGCTTCTTCAAGAGGTAGAACTAGTGAAGGAGAAAACTGCTGATTTTCCTTTCTATTCTGCTGAATATTTGGATGATGGAATTGGGGGTAATGACTCTGATTTTAAAAATTTGATATCTGATATCAGTGAACAGAAAAAATCAGATCCAGAATCAGATCCTGAAGTGCAAACACATCTCCCAACTTGGGCCAAGCATACACTTTCTTCCGTAGGTGAAAACATTGGAAATCCGGATGATCCAAGAAGAACTCGATCTGATTTCCAAAGAGCAGGTATTGCACTCTCTTGTCATGATGCTTTTCTGTCTGAAACTTGTTATTTAATGATAAGTTCAGATCCTAAGTGTTATTACCATGCTCGGAAAGATCCGAGATGGCAAGCTGCCATGGACAAAGAGTTTGATTCTCCTCGGAAAAATGCTACTTGGGAGCTAGTTTCTCTTCCACCTGGGAGGAAATTAGTTCAATGCAAGTTGGTGTTTAGGAAAAAGGTTGCTGCTGATGGAATCACCTGAAAATATAAGGCAAGGCTGGTAGTAAAAGGGTTCTCCCAGGTCCAAGGAGTGGACTACCATGAGACCTTTGCACCGGTTGCAAAAATGGACTCCATCCGCCTAGTTTTGGAAATTGCGACATCCAAGCACTAGGAAGTGCATCATATGGATGTTAAGAGTGGATTTCTACATGGATATATTCAGGAGGAGATATACATGAAGCAGACCAAGGGCTACAATTCAGATCCATCTTTGGTTTTCAAACTAAAGAAGTCACTATATGGGCTAAAACAGACCCCAAGATCATGGTATTCCAAGATGGATGCCTTCCTTCTTTCGCAAAAAATTCAAAGGTGTAAATCTGATCCGAATGTTTATCTACAGCAGTATGATGGTCATTTAATTATTATTTTTTATATGTTGATGATATATTGATTACTGGTAGCACACTTGATTCCATTTCATTCATAAAAACTGCCCTCCATGATGCATTTGAGATGAGTAATTTGGGGCTCTTGAAGCAATTTCTGGGGCTTGAAATTGCACAAAATTTTGATGGGATAATGGTCACTTAGTCTAAATAAATATCAGACCTGTTAATTAAGTTTAGAATGGATGAATTTAAGGCTGCTCCATTCCCTTTCCTTTAAGGGATCAACCTTGAATAAGGAAAAAGCACTCCACCCATGGATTGCACAATCTACCGCCAACTAATTGGTAGCTTGCTTTACTTGACACATTATTAGCCTGATATCTATTATGCCATGAATGTTGTATCAATATACATGCAGCATCCTCATGATCTTCATTGAAAGGCAGCTAATAGGATCCTCCAGTATATTCAAGGCACTAGGACCTACCCCATTCACTATGCTGCAGACTCTGAGGTAGAGTTGGTTGGTTACACAGATTCAGATTGGGAGGGAGATTATGTTGATCAAAAGTATACTTCCAGATATGTATTCATGTTTGGTGGTGGCCCCATTTTCCAGTCTAGCAAAAATCAGGCCACCATTGCATTGTCTTCAGCAGAGGCTGAGTACAGAGGAGCGGTGAATGCTTGCATCCAAGCTGTTTGGTTGCAAGGCATTCTTTCAGAGTTTGATTTTGGTAGTGCTTTGTCTACTGTCATATTTTTTGACAATCAAAGTGCTATTAATAGCTCCATAGATCCAGTTACCAGGAAGAGGACCAAACATGTAGATATACACATGCACTACATCAGAGAGTTGGTGCATGAAAGGACCATTGTTTTGCAGTACTGCGCTATTGATGAGCAGGTTGTAGACCTCTTCACCAAGATATTTTTAGAGAAGATGTTCACTTATATCAGTTCACTACTGGGGGTGATTTCATCAGGGTGATCAGATTACTTCTCCAGTGTTCATCTTGAGGGGGGGTTTTTCCCACTGGGTTTTCCCTCTTTCCTCACTTAGATTTATTTTTGAGCATTGTTTGAGTTACATTATTGTATAGGGCGACCTATGGCCTTTGTTGTTGGGGCCCTATCATTTCATGCATTTTATTTTTACTCCTCCTGAGTATAGCTTAAGGGGGGGGTATTGGATTCATTTACCTGACATGCACACTTATTTGGTCAATTTTGGCCTATTTAACCACTATCCTAAGTTTAATGGACTTACTTGGCATCAGATGAGCACACTATGACATCAACATGAGCACACCCATTCCTTCCTTCAATCAAGGAAGCCAACTAAGCCTTCACCTCCAATCAAGGAGGTTAACTAGGCTTCCTCCTTCAATCAGGGAGGCTCACTGGGCTTCCTCCTTCAATCGGGGAGCAATTCTATGGTGAATTGAGTGTCATAAGTGCACCTAATTGCTAACTGATTGTTGTTTCACCTAACAATCAGTTAAGTTGAGTCATGAAGCCACCTCCATATATTATTTGTCTATTTTTGGCCAATATTTATGAACTGGAGTCAACACTGGCGCCTACAACCACTTTTGATGACAAGTGTCACTTCAGTTAACTCCATCGGAGCTACTTAGAGTTATGGATGTGCTACCTCCTTGAGTTGGACATGCAGTTACATGTGATGAGTCACTTATAGTTAGACTCAGTCATTTATTGTACTCCGATTCAGTTAGGTCTTAGTATGAGAGTCAGTTATGGATCATATCAGTGGTTAACTAAGTGTGCTGATTGTGGTTGACATTCAATTAAGCTACACCCATCCATGAAATTTGAATGACCTCCTTGAGTATTCGAATTGTATTGGAATTCATGCATTCTGCATGACATTGAATTATAATATCATTCTATTATTGATTATACAGGGTCTGCAAACTCTTATTGCAGTACTATTACACCATTTGATGTCTAATTTGTCTTGAATCACTTGTAAGACTGTGTTTAGTCCCTATATTACTGTGACAGAATTAATAGTTATCAACATGTCTATAGGGAGTATAATGAGAGGGAAGACATGCTATCCAAGGAAGGACTCAATTTGGCTACAGGCCAACTATCCTTTACTGAATATTGTGAAGGAATGGTCATTGGGACATACAAAAATGCAGTTATTTTAGATGAGCTTGACTCTATGACCTACTCCTCCTTTATGAGTATGGCACTTACAGACCCTTTGGGTTTTGGTTTTTATAGTCTGCTGATTCACTTATGTTGTGAATATTATCATAGACTTTGCTATACCAAAATATCGTTACCCTAACATTATGAGATAGGTATCCCCTTGTCTGCTCCAATCCCTCAAAGTTTTCCCTAGAGAAATGACAGGCAAAAATATCCCTTTACAATTTTTCCTTGTTTTGAGCTGGTAACGCTCCTCTTCCATTGACAAAAAGTGGTTCTAGGGAAGCATCGCTCCTGATACATGAGAAAAGAGAGGTGCCACCGCTTCTAGCCCTACTGCAAGAAGTGGTGCCCCCTTAGCACCACCTATTTTCTTCATTGGAGGAGCAGTGCTCGAGTTTTCAAGGCAAAAAAGGAAGCTTCGAGAGGATTCTAGAAGCCGACCTCCGTGGAGCCTCATCCCTATGGTTTAGGACCAGCTGGAGCTTGAGATCCTCCCTTTTAGGATCTAATATCCACCTCACTCATGAGATCCTCAACCATACCTATCCTCCCATGCCTTTAAATACTATCTCACCCCCCATGGGCAAAAGGAGGAAGAATTGTGTTGCATACCCAAACTCTGTCAAAATCATTCTTGAGTATTTGGAGGCTAGGTCAAGTTATAGGCAAGGAGCCATTGGAAGGAACTCTCAACACCAAGGCATGAAGGTTGTAGTCTCTCCAATCATTTATTAATAAAGTATGCATTTTCTTTCCCATATTTACCGTTTCATATGTTTATATTGCTTGATTCCTTGGTCACAAGCATAGATCTAGTTGATTATATTGTATGCTATCATGTTTTATTTGTTGTCTTCCATATTTTATAGGTTCTTCTACAGTAAGCTTCAAAGATAGCAAGGAAAACCTTTGAGAAGACTATTATGGCATCATATTCTAGTGATGAACCAGATCTAGGGAGAGTCTAGCATTCCGTGTTTGTGTTTTGTTCTAGATCTGAACCATTTAGACTAGGGAACCTAATATTGTCCACAGGAGGTGTGTATTTTCGGCTAACAAAATTGGTGACTCCGCTGGGGATAAGTTTGAATTCTGAATCATTGGTAAGTTGAAACCTCCACCTTCATTTTCAATTTCTAGATCTACTTTTCCAATTGATAGATCTGTAAGATCTGCTTTGAATTTGATTGATTTTCCTCTATCAGCCTTTGGATCTTCATATCTTTGGTTCACTGGGTTTTCTGGTGATTGTTTGGGTTCATTTTTTAGTCGGTAAATTCCTTTTCTATTGCTTTTTCATTTTTCAAATCATCATCTCGGGAACCACTCTTGAGCTGTGTTATAAGTGCAGTTCTGGAGCTGTCACCGCTCTTCCTCTGTGTTAAAGAAGCGGTGCCACCACCCTTTCTCTGTATCCAAGATACGGTGCTGGACCTAGTAACGCCCTAGTGTGAAACTACTATAAGTGGTGCCACCGCTCTGTTTTTGTGTACGAGAAGCATTTCTCAGGCTGGTAATGCCTTGTTCAACACCTGCAGAAGCGGTTCCAGGTATTCTTCTTAGCCCTGTTTGGTATTTGATTCTTAAATGCTTCTTTTGGTATTTGAGATGCATGCTTCAGATTGTTATAGTTTTGTTTGAACTATGCAATTCATTTTTAAAAAGAAAACTCAATCAAAAACTAGAAAATTAAAAAAAAAAACGAGCCAAAAGGGAGCGTGTATGAACGAGCCAATGGAACATTTTTTCCCTAATAGTTGTTAAAACTGAAGAAGGAAACATAGAGAGAGACATCCAATGAACTAGAATGCTGTCAAGAACTGCCTTTTTTAGGATAAGACACCCACCAATTGACATGAATCTGAAATCCCAATTATTTATCCTCCTTTCCACTTTCTTGATTAACGAGTTCTAGTCTTCCCTTTTATAAGCATTTGGCTTCATAAAAATACTTAAGTATTTAAAACCTTTGTCCAGCTCTTCCATTTTGTAAGAGAAAATATTTTCAATATGATCCTTTATTCCAGGGTTAAAAAAAGGTATAATAACATTGAGTTTTGGTTTCTAACAGCCATCCGAGATGCTGGACATAAAGAAGAAATTAATCCTTAAAAAAATCCCAATCATCAACTGGCCAATTCCCAAAAATGAGAACATTATCTACAAATAGTAGATGAGTGACAAAAAGAACTTTGGAAATGTTGATGCCATGGAATTCATTATAATTTTTTGACTAACTGATTAAATTTCTAATCCCCTTGATGACAAGAAGAAACAACAGAGGAGAAATCAGACACCCCTCATGCAGACATCTACTAGCTTTGAATAAACTAGTAGGAGAACCATTTACAATTATCACAAAATTTGCAGACATTATACAACACATAATCCAATTCGTTGCCTCAACAGGGAGCCCCACCTAAATCGAAACAATTCTCAATAAAGACCAATCCACCCTATCATAGGACTTTATTAGATCCATTTTTTAGAAAAAAGGCTTGTAATTTCTTGGATTTGATGGAGTGCAAACATTATTGAGCAACTTCGACATCATGTAGTATTTGCATGTTTGAAAGAAAATCAAATTTGTCTCTAGAGAGTTTCTCCTCTAGAATAGGTTTCATTTTGTTTGCATTAATCTTGGTAATAACTTTATAAAACAAGTTACACAACAAAATTGGTCTATAATCATTAAAATAAACCGACTTATCCTTCTTCAGAACCATAACAATGAAAGTGGAATTCAAATTACTTGGAACAAAACCTCTTTTCCTTGATTCTACCACATCATCTAGCAAGTCCTTCCCCACCATATAAAATAAATGTAGAAATAATTACAATCCAACCATTAGGAATAGGGATTTTAACCTTTGCAAAGCTCTTTAAGGTAGAATGTACCTCTTCAAGACTCATCATAGAACTGACCAAATTTGCTTCTTCCTCCGATTTAAAAACTTGGATAATAGTTTAAAAGTTTTAGTTGCTCTTAAATTCAAAGAGGTGCTTTGTTGATAAACTTCTTTGAAGAAATTAACAATTTATTTTTCAATTGATTCGTGATCATACACAAATTAGACCCATCTTCATATTTAACCTCCCAAATAGAATTAACCATCCTTCTCTGAATAGAAAATTTGTGAAAGAATTTTGTATTATTGTCTCCTTGAGACAACTAGACAGCTCTGCTCTTTTGAGCATCCATGTTTCCTCTTCTTGCTTAGGATATTTTCCTTCTTAGTCTCAAGATTGATAAGATATTCTTTAAATTCCAGAGTAAAAATAAATTCATCCACTCTACTAGAGACCCTTTCGAAATCCCTTTCAATTTGAACTAATTCCAGTCTATTAGCCTCATTATTTCTTTCCCAAGTAACCACTTCCTTCTTTAAGAACTGTAATCTCTTAACCACGTTTAACATAGGTGACCTTGTCTCCAATTGATCATAGGCATTCTAAGAATGCCTCACCAAATCACAAAAATATCGATCTTCTAACCAAGAGTGATTAAATTTGAAAGGGAAAAAATATTCATCTCACCAAAATCAATCTCCAGAATAACAGACTTATGGTCATAAACTCTTGGTGCAGCAACACACGATCTATATCTACCCAAAGTAGTTTGAAGATCCTCCACCAAGAAATTATGTGCATCCTCTTGGCTAAGAATTTCTTCCCCACTCTTCCATTAGACCAAGTTGGGGATAACAAATTTGGAACTACATCAATCAAATGAGATTCCTCAAAGAGAGATCGAACGTAATTAGACAAAGGGTCCATAAGTTTTCCATATCCCCACACCTCATCCACATATAAGGTAAAATTAAAATCTCCAGCTATAATTAAAGAAGAATCCTTGAAAGTACATTTCTCAACAACTTTATCCTAGAAAACCCTCCTTTGACTATAAGGCTCATACACATTTAAAATTCTAATCCTCCTCTCCAAACCCCTGAACTTCCCTTCAATAATGATTCCAACTGCATAATCAAAATGCTTGAAATCAGCTACCTTCAAATTCCAAGAAACTAACAAACCACTAGAAATACCACAAGCATCCAATCCACAACAAAGCTAATAAGGGAAAAATTTCAAAAACCAATCACAAGCTTGCATTGAAGAGGTCATTGTTTCCTGTAATAAAATCACACTAGGGTTGACTGCATCGAAGAGTATTTTTAAGGCAGTTATTTTGGGTCAACTACAAGCCCACATATATTGAAGGTCGATAAATTCATTGGGGAACCTCCTCCAGTGGTCTTCATGCTCTAAGGGCCCCGTTCAAATCATTAGAAAGTTCTTTAGAAATGTTTTTTGTAAACATAGAAGTTAACTTCGGATTCACATACTTTGGTAGAAGAATCTGATCCATTTGATCTTATCCATTCCCTTTCTTACCCTTATTTTTACTAATTGTAACATTTTCACAGCGAGTGGAAGCTATAAGAATAACATCTGATTCCTCATTGGCAAGAGTAGAGTAAGTCAAAAGGGGATTTTTCCTAAAATTCTTCTTAACAAAGGAAGGAAGACTTGAATCACGACTAGGGGTTAAAGATTCATAGATAGGAGACTCCATCAATTTAATATTGAAATGGTTCCTTACAGATCATAGGGGAGGGAAATCTGCATCATGAAGCACCTCTTCATATCCTTCAGAATGGCTCGATAAATTCCTAGAGTATAACTTATTCATGGATGAATTGGAAGATAAATTCCTACAGTCATCCTCCACATAAACTAACCCTTCTCCAACCTCTTTTTCCAAAACACCAGGGTTGGAATTCTTCAATTCGATTGCCTTACCTACCACTACCTTCTCTGAAACGAAACCCTCTCCTCCCTCTATAGATTGATTCAAACAAGATTTTCTTGCATCTAAAATCTCATTTTTTAAAAGAAATTTAATTAAGAGACATATAGAATATTGAAACTTAGTCAAATACCCAACCAAAGATTCTCCATCCAAAGGAAGAGACTCCTTTAATTCAAGGTCTAATTTAAGCGGAACCCCAAGCAACTGTGAAGAAATCGAAGGTGACCATTCCAATAAGACACTAGACATTTATCTCTCAGATGACCTATTTATATGTAGTGTAGGGACCTACAAGGTAATATCCATTAGTCCAACCTTTGTTCAAACGATCCACCACCCCACTGAATCTGGAGATCCTTCGGTAAACCCTTTGAAACATCCATATCCACTAAAACCATAGACATAATCTTTTATGTACAAGTGCATAAGGAGAAGTAGTCTCCAATGAGGAGTTCGAAATAGGGGTGACCACCGAGCTAATAGGTAAGGATAAAAGAGAATAGTTCTCCACATCCTCTATCTACAGAAGTTATCCTTTTGTGAGGTCATCATAAAGTGTAGGTGAGGATGATCCATACAGACCATCATGTGAGGGAGAAAGCCTGTCTTTGGTAGAGGAGGGATCTTGCATAGGTCGGGGAGAAGGAGGATTATTCTAGAATAAACCTTTTGTGGTAGAGGCACCATGGAGGAGGGAAGAGAAAGAATTGCGAAGGTGACCGATATTATGACAATAATTACATATAAAGGGCATGTTAAGGTAATCCAATCTCTGACATATAACTTGATCACTACAAACAATGTCTATTTCAACAAGTAAACCCTTAGATACATCTAGTTCTACTAGGATCTTGGCCATGCACTTATCTAAGATGAGATGGAAATCCTTTTCAAGAGAAACAAAGTGCCCGAGAGAATTAGCCAGATCTGTGAGGAATTCTTTGTTCCAGAGGGGGAAGGGGAGGGCAGGCAAAAGAACCCAGAGATGTCATTTTACAACCCTCTCTCGTAAGGGATCAAATTTTGTGTGCCAACATATTAAAACCAAGGACCCTTTTTGTATGGTCCAGAGAGTATTCAAAATTCGAGTGGCATCCTTCTCATCAATGAAAACAAATACAAGTCATTTATTAACTAGCAATCTAATAGTAGGTACATAGTTTATTAGAGGTTTTCAGTGGAGAGTGGCCCACTCAATCCACTCTTCCTTAGACATCAAGAAATATTCTAGACGCCATATAAGATCTCTGTAATAGAGTGATTCCACTTTATTCATAAAGATATCACAGCCTAGAACGTATCGACATTTCAAATCTAGGGCCTCGATGGTTTTGGTTTTACGGCGTGAGTGAAAGGAAGATTTGTTCCTAGAGGAGGGGATGGCAGAGCCTCCCTCCGATGATGGGTAAGGTTCTGTCACCTTAAAAATGATTGGGACCGATGAAAGGTCTTTCGGTCAGATTATACCACTCCATCCAGTGCTGGATTGTCGTACTGCTCTGATTAAAGTTTGACGTCACATAGGGATATCTTTGAATATATTCATCTTGATTACTTGCAATGTAGCATCAATCGAAGGATGATTATCGATAAACTTGAATGTGTGTGTGAAGATATCAACTACTTCATCCCATTAGAGAGTCCCTTGTCACAACTCAATCGATGTGTACCATTTCCTTGGTATCATATCCAATGTATGCATAAAATTATGAACCCATTCTTGTCGCGGGAATGCCTCCCATGTCGGATGATAGTATGCAATGTTCTCAATAGGATTAGTCTTCCTGTGTACTTATGACTAGTTTAAATGATCTTCTCTCTAAATTGTATCTCCATTAATTTCTAGCATTGAGGCCAGTCTGGGATAGATTGTTTATGTGCGACCCACCATCTGGAAGGTGTAGTTTTCAATGCAAAGTATAGAGCGGATAAGCGTTGATGTTTCATAACTTTTTCTTCAAATTCTATTATAAAAGATGTCAGGTTAAGTAAACCTTCATATGTGGGTATCTCACATACCTCACTACCTACACGTTGCTTAGACTGTGTAATTCTTGCGCATTTTCTCATAGAGACTTCATGCAATCTGCTCTTCCAGTTTTCTAAAGCTTCTCTAGAATTCAATGTACATGAACTGACAATGCACCAACTAAGATTTTTGTCAGCTGTTGTTTTCACATAATCATCTCTTGCAGACGTGATATTATAAATTTGGTCCAGATAATCTCCTTATCCTTGTTCGACATATCTCTGCCCTTCCAACAGATCAATTGGTGCGGCCACCCTTAGATCTGAATCTTCAAATGTTAAGAGTCGTTTCTTAAAATTTATAATGGTATGGTTATCAATCACCCAGCCGATCCCCAAAAGTGCAGGATACAGGTTCGTGTCATCAACAATGTAGATCAATTCAAAGTCAACGTACATTTTCAGGCCTTCTATTTCAACAAGCACTTGATTCAGTCGACTGATAGATAGAAACTTCGATTGATTTGCTAATCTGAGCTAGATAGGAGACCATACAAGTCTAGGTTTTCCCATGCTATCCCATGTTTTTCTTGTCAATATGTTGACATTATATCCCAAGTTTAGAATGATATATTCCATATCATAGTCTCCTATCTAGGCAGTCATTCTTAACTCGTGACTGGTATTTAATATTTTTCCCACATGATTAACCCTTCTATATGTTTGCAACTCTACTTGGGGTTCTTCTATTAGAGATGTCAATTCCATGATAACAACTTTATCTTGTATTAGCAATAAAAAACTTTTAAAAAATTCTTTAAGATTACTAAATAAACTTTCCCGTCGGTTGCTTTTGTTGTAGTTGATCAAACCTCTACGAAATTCCCAATATTGGTCTTCCTGAAGTCGACTCTTGATTTTTGTCGACGAATTATTTCCACGTGTCCAAGAATACTTCATTTTCCTTTTGGATATAGAATGGTTCTTTCCTTTGTGTTGTTGGTCACACCTATGGTTTTCCATATTGTGCTTCTTGATCTGCTCCAGTTGCAACAAATATTCTTATCACAATGGATAAATGTGGTTCCCTTGGGTTAGCATAATTTTTCTAGATATTCTAATTGGGGTTTAGATTGGGATTCTGTGATGGATTTGGATTTACCACATTTCTAACATGTCATATGGAAATAAGTTAAGGACACTCCTCAATAGTGTGGTAAACAACCTTACAATACAAACATGTCTTTGCAGGAATCACAAAGTCCCTAGCAAAGTGTCTTGGTTGCCCATAATTATAGCATATAATTTGGCCTATTCCACAACCAAATTGTCCTCCTTGTCCTTGACCTATAAAATTTACACCCCCCTTGGTGGAGGGTATTCTTGTTGTTAATACTAATTCTATGGATATTGGGGTTGCATATATTGAGCTTGTGGGTATTGATCCTATGCCCGCTCAGCTTGCATATGGTCTTCATTCTTTGTTAAATAGATATCCACTATTTTCTTTTGCAACAGTTGATATGATTTGCAATACTTCTCATCATGGCCTACTGATCTGAAAAATTTATAGTATAAACTATCAGGGGTACTTACAATCTTATGTAAGTACAAATACTCTTCTGACTGATGGAATGTAGTCTGACATATTCTACACCAAGGAATCCCTTGTCTATTTATCGATTTTGGAGCTTTGGATGCGACCTAGTTCATAAATGCCAAACAATTATCTTCATGGCATCTCTCTGTTGTACATATGGTACACCATAGTTCTTCTTGGACCTCTTTCCAGTTTTTAATATCCTAAAGTTGCAGTGTAAGGTTGGATAGTTGCGACTGAATTTTCATCATCCCTGTGCCATTATCTCCCATAGGTGAGGATTCCAACTTCATGACCAACTCCATATCTCCAATCTACAATACAATGTTTGGTTGCATCAGGGGAATTCAGACATGCGGTAACAATGTTGCAATAATCCATTCTTTGTGTTGAACATATGACATCTGGAAACTTACTTTAGCCATCAATGTCTTAAATATCTGGTTGAAATCCCAAACAAGTTCAGTAGATAATTGCTTAATCTCTTTAATCTATTTTATACGTTGAGATTCAAATTTGGGACTTCTAAATTCTTCTATTAATCTCGGTCGGATTTGGTCTAGTGTTTTCAATGCAACTTCTGTTGGAACCACATAGAACTTCATGTACCAATCCACTGCATGAACCCTAAGGGTTGTGATAATTTGATCCTTCTTGATTGATTCATCTTGGACCTATCGTATGGTCCACACAACTTCACATAAACCCAATGTTGCTCTAGGTATTCTAACCCATTTCCATTAAACATTGAAAACTAAATATCATTCCCAACCATTATATTAGTCCTTGGTACTACTAGATAAAATTTTTTCCTAGTGGGACTCCCTTGTCCACTATTCCCACTATTGACAAACCCACTAGGAGATGAGTTTATGGATCTTACCTCAGGAGATGTACGAGGGGTCGTGGGTGTGACACACTCGTACCCTATATATGGGGATTCTTCTTCTCTTTCAGATATAGGCTAGTATTCCTCTTCCTCATCGCAAGAACCTCCATCCAAGTCTGGCGTCAACATGTAGTATTCTCCTCTGGTCATACTACAACTTCCTTTTCTGGTCACATTCCTTCTTCTCTTTCACGACCGAAATTTTCTTCCACTTCTTAGATGTCCACCTTCTAGTTCAATTCTGCTATCACCAAGGAGAATCTCATCTTACTTTGCTCCATTTTTCTCACACTTTGTTTGCGACATATCCTAGGTCTCCACCCACAAATATTTACTCGTAGGACCCCATTATCAGGATCCCTTTCTCACATACAAGCATCTTTATCCAAATCCTTAAATATGTCAAGTATCTTCCTCTCAGTCCTTGGAAAAATTTTCTTTCCACCTCACTGTATGATGTTTTTGTGTTGACAACAAACTTAGTGATGTATCCTTCCAAAATAATTTCAACCCATAACTCAACCACCCTAGATATGGGGTTGCTAATACTTTTTAGCTGCAGAATCAACTAAGGACTCCACTCTATCGGTTCTCTTCCTTGAAATTTTTTCTGTTGGGTCACTAGCTTTAACAACCACCCATACAACAAAATAGGAAACTCACAAAATAATATCTCATGAATACCAATATAAATATACCGCTCCAACCACTCTTTTGGGTTCATCTGAGTTCCTTCACTCTCTTCTCGTGCAAACTCTATTGCCTTAGAATCCACCCAATCTTGAATTTTTGGCTTTGTCGGGCGCCACAACATATACCTCACCAAAATGATTCATGAGATCCCGACAACAGAACCAATTGTTGGATTTATTCCTCTGGTTGACCCAGGTTCAGGTCCTTGGTTGTCAACAAATACCCAGATATCAACTCGATAGAGCAGAGCTCGTTCGACAACACCTGTGATGCAAATGCAATATCACCCGATATATCTTTATGTGGAACTTCAAGAACCAAGTTTTTGTAGTTAGGTGGGGATTTCAACTCTTGTTGTATCTTATCACAATGCTTAACTGAAGCTAGGGTTTATACTTCTTACTCCTTGTCTACTCGTCCAAGTTAACAAGCTAGTTACCAGTCACCACATCTTACATCATTCAACATGATGACCATATCACATATTCATTCAATACACAGTGCGATACATACATACATGAGATTATCCATAAACAGAAGGGATGCGACACATTCAAATCTACTTATTCACAATATGCATACATTCAACATAATCACACTCATCACATATACATAGAGACAACAATTAAAGTGGAAAACCATATGGTAAAAACCACAAAGGCGCTCTTTATTTGGCATGATAAATATATCAACACCTTTTGTCTGTGCACTCAACTTGCAGATTCTGTTCTAGTTGTTCTTTACAACTTATACATACTTCTCTCCTTTCATTCTCTCTAGTCTTGGATCTCTGAATTTTTCCTCTCATTCACACTGCCATCGATCCACACACATCCTGGATTGAATCCATTCTCTATGACTTTACAAGTCTAATAATAAACCACTCTACTTCTTCAATGACTAGGACAGTATCTAGGGGAGATCAACCCATACACAACTTGGGCTCTCCCTTTTATAAGATCTTACATGTCATAATCATCCGACTCTATTCTTTTAGCCTATAGGATGTCATTCCTTTTCTCATAGATTCAGTTACAACTGTCAATAGGCACTATCGGCCCAAAAATAAAAATATGATTTATTACCAAAGCATGCATTATTCTAACTGACTTCTTACCCACAATCAATTGGTTTGTCCCTTTCAACCACTTGATTCGTCTTCTGTCCTGGTTACTTCAGTCATGGTTTTTGTTCCGTCACTAGATGCTCTTATGTCACTGGATTCTCTTCTGTCGTAGATCCTCTTCCGTCACTGGATGCTCTTTTGTCGCAACTCCTCTTCCATCACTGAATGCTCTTCTGTCATGCAACTGGACTCTTTATTTTCCCAAGTATAATTATGGCCTAATTCTGCCTATCTTTTCCTAGGGCCAACAATTATTTTATAAACGTGTCTAGATATATAACTAGAGTATCATAAAGGGTCGATAATCCTCCTAAGAATCATGCCTCTTATGTGACCGCATATCTACATCTTGGTCATAATTTTTTGGAGATAGATAACATTTGGTCTTTGTTACAATTGGATTCCCAGTTCATGTTGATGGTTGGCTAGTCCATAATGATTATTTTTTAACACTGCATGGTTTCCTTTGTTGTTTATGCTGATTTTTGTGCAAATATGTTGAGCTTTGATCTTTAATTATTTCAAGTGCAAAGATAATGAATACTTGAATCAATAGAACATTAAATCACATAAAAAATTCAACCATAACAAATGATGTAACCTGGGGAAAACCATCAAAACTACGAGGATTAAAAACCGCAACAAATATTCAGAGTATAATTATGATAGATAACATAGAATTTCTTTTACAATAGCATATTGCTTTCGACACCCTAGGTGCAAGATAAGAGGATATTGAGCAATAGAGAATAGAGATCAACCATATGAGCTTTCCAATGTGTCCAACACATTAATAATTAGAAAGAATCACTTCCATGCAAGGTGTAGCAAATCACTGCATCGGAATTGTCATCCCATGCAAAACTATAGAGAATTTCCTTGGATATTTGTTGTGCACCTCAGTTTCTTCAATCTTGCATAATAAATGTGCTATGCCTTTCTTATTTGAAATTAAATCATGCTCAACTATCTTTAGAGTGAACTCATGTCTTAATTAGATGCAGGATTACTTATTTAACATGCTAACTTAAGTGTCATCATGCAATAGGTGTAACTCAAGTGCCATAACTTAAGTGTCATCATGCAAAACACTTTAGTTAACTAGTTCCTTTTTATTAACACTCAGTTAACTAATCTTAACTGAAATCATGTTGATTGATTTACTGGAGTGACCATTGTGAGTTCTCCTTTAATTAACATATTCATACATTGTTTCTTTAATTGAAGCTTAACAATATTTAACTGATGCACATATTGTTACTTTAACTGAAGCTTAACAATTTTTAACTGATGCATATGTTGTTACTTTAACTGAAGGTTAACATTATTTAACTGATGCATATATTGTTACTTTAATTGGAGCTTTAACTGAATATTTTAATAATTTTGAGTTCACTGAATTCTTCTCATAAGTAATTCAAATTCTCTTGTTCTCTATGCATTATCTCTTATATTTGCTGCATGGTCAATATGTGTTAACTTTAATTATCTACCATATCAGATTAAACTAAGAATATTTTTGGATGCTGTGATCATATTATATTATTCTCGGACCAAATGATCATATGCTAAAGTAATTCGTTACAGAGGTGGCGAGTCTCTAAAGGAGACTTGATAGAAATTGTGACCATGGATAGTAATACATCACACACCATTAATGCTTCAACATGCAAAGCATTTAATTGTATAGCTGGAGGTCCACCTCATGGGTACCTACTATAACTGGAGGTCCACATGAAAATTTGACTAGACGAACAAGTCCCGAGCCTTGTCCAACAAGAATTTTCAACATCATCACTTTGATATATCAAAGCATTCACATAAACACATGAGGAATAACCTTTTACAACTAAAGGCTTAGTCATTCTTGAGTCCAACTCAAGAATTATACTCCAAGTTCATGATTCCAATTTAGGCTCCCTATCCCAATAGATGAGGCACAATCCTAATTGCACAACATTCACTTAGAGAATGAATCATGATGATGTACATTTAACATTTTTTCTCAGCGAGGGGGGCATTCTTTGCCATGCCAAGCCTGTCTCAGATGTACATATACTTTGTCATTGATAGAGGCTTTGTTAACACATTTGCAATCTGCTCATCAATAGAAATGTACCGAATTCTTACTCACTGGACCATGAATTTGATGAAGTGATATTTCATCTCAATGTGTTTCGACTTAACATGAAACATAGGGCTTTCAGAAAGCTTGATGCAACTTTGATTGTCACAATGAATGACTATAGACTTAAGATTTTAAACCAACATGTATCTTTTCAATGCACACTACTTTTTGGTAGGTAATACTAGCCACAATATACTTTGCATAACCAAGTAACTTTACCTCACCATTGGAGCCAAAAATGAGTCCATAAGAAATAGTACCTTGAAGGTACCTAAGTGCATGCTTAATGTCTATTTCTAATCTTAGAAAAGACTCCTATGTCACATCATAACATATAACATGTCTACTATGTATTAGGCATATTACAGGACCAATGAGCTATCTATACTTGGTAGCATCTACTGGATCTGATCCAGGATCTAACTCAAGTAGTTTCGTCAAAATAGAAACTATGGATTTTCAATCCATCATACCAAACCTTTGCAACACATCAAATGTGTGCTTTCTTTGCAAAAGGAAAATCTCATCTTTCCTTTGCCAAAGATCAAGAAAGTAGTGCATATGACTCAGGTCTTCGAACTTAAAAGTGATCTCCCTCGTGCATCAAACTATTGGTGTTCCTCTCCAATAAGGAAAAAAACATAAACATAGAGAACCAATATCAAGTTGGTTCTTCACAATCTTGAAGTATAGGTTTGGATCAGCTTTGATCTTAGAGAAACCTAGTCTTTGAAGATAGCTATGAATTCTTGAATACCAAGCCTTCATGTCTTGAATAATCCTATTCAAGGATTTATTAAGTTTATAGACATGGGACTGTTCCCATAAACTAAAAACCCCTTAGGTTGTTGTATGTAAACCTCCTCCTCAAACTCACTATTGAGGAAGGCAGTCTTTGCATCCATCTGGTGAAGCTTCCATCCTAAAATAGATGCAAGTGAGATCATAACTTGAATAGTGGTGTACTTGACCACAAGAGCGAATTCCTTACAATATTCTATTTCTAGCTTTGTAATTTTCAATACTTCCATCAACAACATGCTAGAAGTTACTATGGGCTTACCTTCAATGTTTAGGAACAACTTCCAAAACATCATTCTTTATAATAGATTTGTATTCCTTCACCACTATATCTTTTCATACTTGTTGCTTAGCAGCTTCTTCATAGGTGGAAGGTTTTGAATCACTGATGTGTCTCATCTATGCAACATATCATAAGTATCTTTCAAGTCTCTTTTTCACTATGTATGTTTGTGATGGTGCTCCATATTTTTCTGCATCCTGTAGAATCTCTCGGAACCATGTGGATCTTCTCTTAGCGGGAGGTTCATTAAATGACCCCTCAACCAATTCAACTGCTTCTTCAGGAACTAGTGAATCTAAGAACTCTTCTAGATTCTTCCTCTCAACATCTGAAAGGGGAGAAATAGAATCTAGGTCCTCCATCATTATCCTCTCCTCTTTCGGTACATGAATGAAAATAAAAAATATTCAGATGATCTTCAAGGAATTCCCACTCTCAAAGTGGTTTCATTTTTATTTTCAATTCCATTGCACCTGACTAGCCAACTATATGGATACTTGACCTCTCTAAGAGGTTATTGTTTCTCGACAGTCCTAACTATAACTTCATCGAGTATCTGATAGTCACTTATAGTCTCGGAGACCTTGACTATTGTCTTATAGTCATATGAGGTCTTGACTATGTCTCTACTCATGTGGGCACACTCCAAAAGAGATACTACAACCCTTGGATGTCTGAGTCATGTACAATGACTTACCGGTATTTGAGCCATGTACCACTACATGACTTACTAGTGTTTGATTCAGGTATTAATGCATGAGTAATCTAAGCTATGTAATCTTAGTGGATTATTTGTTGCATGGCTTAACTGAGTCATGTACCACTACATAGCTAATATGAGTTATATACCATTGCATGGATAACCTAAGCCATATACTATTGTATGGATAACCGATGGGGATAATGCTTAGGTCATGTACCACATGACTAACTAGTGGGGATTTGTAACTAGATTGACTTCACATTTGTGAATCTTCTTTGTTGGGCATAGAATTTCCCTACAAACCAAATTTAGTCCAATGGTTAGCAACATTGCATAATCATGTAATTCAATCATATGGATATTTCAATGCAATGGCAATAGTGCATACAAACATGCAAACATTTTAACCAATTTTTCAACATAACCACCATGCATATCTCATGGAATGTTATGCAACACTATATGCTATTTACTCAAACACGACATGCACTATATGAACTTTACTATTTGCTAATAAAATAAAACTATAACATATTCTCATCATGTTATACTATAACATACTTCCTAATTCTAAAAATAAATATATGCATATAATTGTAATGAAACATATTCAAAACCATTAATATCTGATTTATAATAGTATTTGATAATCAAAATACAAATAGTTATCTTTTATTGTTTTGTGGGCTCCCTCTTGATCTCTACTTCCTTTCAGAGATAAATGAATTCTTTAGATATTGATCTTATTTATTGTCGGAGGCTTACTGTATATTTACTTGCAATTTTTTTGTCACATGCAAGAGGTAGTGAATATATGCATGGGTGACGGAGGTATCATGTAGAATATAGTGAATCACTGCATGCTCTATACCTTGAAATAATTAATCCTCTCTTCATCCTTGTCATAAGAGCAAGGTTTTGTTCTTTGGTTCATATAACCTTGCTCTGGGTTGTCCCTTCCTCTTGGAGGCAGTCATGCCACAACCTATCGAAGTTGGGTTGCACCTCTCGGCCATTCCCTAGCCAAGAATGTATCCCATGGGGATGGGAGACCATCAATCACGGTTTGAATGAGGTCATCTTCGACCACCACTAGTCCAATGCTAGTAAGTTGATCTCTCATCTGAGAGATCTTGGTGAAAAAGGTTGCCACTATCTCGTCCTTCTCCATCTTCAAATTTGGAGCTTGTGCTTCAATTCCCTCTTTTGACTCAAAGACTTCTTCTCACAGAGGTTTGCCAACATATCAAAACATACCTTTGCGGTATTCAAAGGAGTGATCACAAGCATCAAGTTATCCTTCACCAAGTCATGGATGATCTGTTTAGCTTTAGCTTGGTTCTTTTTGAAATTGATGCACCCTGCATTAGATGTAGGCTCCCCCACCACATTAGATACATATCTATCCAAGTCATGTTCCTCCTGGATGTTCAGAACCTTGGCCTTCCAAGTGTTGAAATTCAAAGTGTCCTCAAGTTGGCATTTTGGTTGTACTGAGATCGATGCCATTGTCTTCAAGAATTTTTCTAAACTCCTTAGGATCTATGCAGGATCAAGTTTTCTTGAAAATACTTAGCTCCTTCATGCCCTAAGCTCTGATACCATGTTGATTTTTGTACAAATATGTTGAGCTTTGATATTTAATTCTTTTAAGTGCAGAGATATTGAGTACTCGAATCAATAGAACATTCAATCAGATAAAATATTCAACCATAACACAAGATGTACCTTAGGGAAAACCCTCAACACTATGAGGATGAAAATCCCAACAAATATTGAGAGTATAATTATGATAGATAACAAAGAATGTCTTTTACAATCACATATTGCTTTCGACACCCCAGGTGCAAGATAAGAGAGTACTGAGCAATAGAGAATATATATAAACCCGGTGAGCTTTCCAATGTTTCCAACACATTAATAACTAGAAAGAATCATTTCCATGCAAGGTGTAGTGAATCATTGCATGGGAATTAGACTCCCTTGCAGAACTATAGCAAATTGCATTCTTGGATATTTTTTGTCCACCTCGATTTCTTCAATCCTACATAATCAATGTGCTATTCCTTTCTTCATTGACATTAAATCATGTTCAACTATCTTCAGAGTGAACTCGCCTCTTAACTAGGTGTAATATCACTTAGTTAACATGCTAACTTAAGTGTCATCATGCAATAGGTGTAACTCAAGTGTCGTATTTTAGTTTAACTCAGGTGTTGTCATTTAGTTTAACTAAAGCGTCATCAGGAAAAACACTTTAGTTAACTAGTTCCTTTTTATTAACACTTTTGTTAACTAACCTTAACTCAAATCATGTTGATTGATTTACTGAAGTTCACACTCTGAGTTTTCATTTAATTAATGATGCATACATTGTTTCTTTAACTAAAGCTTAACAATATTTAATTGATGCATATATTGTTACTTTAACTGAAGCTTAACAACATTTAACTGATACATATATTTTTACTTTAACGGAAGCACATACATTGTTATTTAACTAAATCTTTAAGTGAATCTTTTAACAATTTCGAGTTCATTGAAGTCTTCTCATAAGCAATTCAATTTATCTTATTCTCTATGCATTATCTCTTATCTTTACTGCATGGCCAATATGTGTTAACTTTAATTATGTATCATATCGGATTATACTAATAAGAATTGTTGGATGCCGTGATCATATTATATTACTCTTGGATTGAATGATCATATGCTAAAGTAATTCACTGTAGAGGTGGCCATTAGATGAAGGAGAATTAATAGAAACAATGACCATGGATATACATCACACAAAATTAATGCTTCAACATGCAAAGCATTTACCTCTATAACTGGAGGTCCACCTCATGGGTACCTACTATAACTAGAGGTCCACATGAGAATCTGGATTGACACACAAGTCTTGATCCTTGTCCAACAAGAATTTACAACATTATCACTTTGATATATCAAAGAATTCACCTCAACACATGAGGAATAACCTTATAATATTGAAGTCTTAGTCATTCTTGATCCCAACTCAAAAATTCTAATCTAAGTTCCTAAGTCCAACTTAGGCTCCCTACCCCAACACATGAGGCCCAATCGTGGTTGCACAAGATTCGCTTGGAGAATCACTCGTGATGCTATACATTTAAAAATTTACACTGCTAATGTCCTAGGATATGGTTTCTAGATGCATGATTAAATATAAGGGGGTTGTGAAGGTACTTATCTTGCTGGGAAATCAATTGACCTGAGTGCCTTAGTTGTTCTTCTTCTTGGATCTTTTGCTTCCTAGTTTTTCAACCCCTCCTTTTTTCTTTAGTTCCCCCTTTTTTAGACGGTTTCAGAGGGATATATTTGATTCCCAAGCTAGATGTATGAATTGAATGAATTTGTGCTAAGGTGACTTTGCTCTTTCCCTTCATAATCACCTTTTGTAGCTTGAAAATATCCTCCTTTCAAATGCCAATGTGGCATTGTTCTCCATAGGTGCCAATCAGTAGGGGGATATTGACTTCGCTTATGAAGAGGTCTTACTCTATATCTAAGATATTCAATTAAGATCCTGAGATTTAGTTTCCATTTGAGGCCATTTCTAGGTATTCCTAATTATCAAATTCTCTATCTTTTATATTCTAGTCCATCTATTTGGGTTGTTCTAGTGTTTCCATCTTCCTTATTTTTTGGATTTCTTGTATCAATCGTGATGGAGTCCCTATAATGGCTCGATTGTTTAATGGTACGAGAATCTCCCAAAGAGACGAGTTCCTGACCCAATTGTTGGTGTAGCATCTACTTGGGGGATCTATTTTTTGGTGTTTTCCTACTTGGAATGGACCTTAGCAAACCCTTCTTTGTCAATGGTAATGTCTTGATTTTTGCTTGTTTGGATTGGATTAAGTGAACAATCCTTCAACAAGTTCCCATGCTAATGACATTTCTTGAACTAGAATGGAAAATGTGCATAGTCCAAGGTTTGTGTCTGCTCATTCTCTTGGAATTTGATGTTGATTGAGTCCAATAAGGATCTAAAGACATCCATATAAATGCATATTTGAGCATAAGGTGTGTATTTTCCCATCCTAGTAATTTTAAATGTCTTGAAAAAAGTTCCTAATGTGTTTCCCAACCTTACTAGGGTTTCTTCATCACTTAATTAGTATGGTAAGGAGTACATTCAAATCCAGATCGAAGCCATTACGAGTCCTCCTTTTATGGAATAAACCTTTCCATCCAAAATATACGATGTAACCATGCGAAGTTGGAAATTATGGTCCTTTTTCAAAGACTTTGTCCCTATCTTCAATACTAGTGAAAAGGGTTGTGCATTAGCCCTTGGAAACCGTCTTGAAATCTTAACATGAATTTAAAAAACACAAAGTAAATACTAAGGACTAAGGAATTTAATATGGAAGAATGCATCTATGTTAATCTTATACCTACTTATTTCAATTATTCAAATGATGCAGACTTGAAATCCATTTTATATTTACTTTTGAGTGGGTTGCAAGTGTTTTATATACTATGTATTTTGAAAGTACCATCTATGTTAATCTTAGACCTACTTATTTCAATTATTCAAAGGATGTGGACTTGAAATCCATTTTATATTTACTTTTGAGTGGGTTTCAAGCGTTTTATATAACATGTATTTTGAAAGGTGTTTTTTTCTTATGTTTTCAATTTTGATTTTTTATCATTACATCGAAGGTGTTATTTAAGGGTCCTACTTTTCTCAAATTTTCATCATCGAATCGTTGTCTGTCGAGGACGTATAAGGAGCCTCCCCGTGTCTCGCTATGACTCGCTATGAGCTATTCCATGTTCTCACAACTTTCATGTCAATTGAGTCAATGCAAATGGTATGTTCAATTGATTGGCATTTGCAATGAAAGGATGGGATCCTCTTTTGACTACGATCCATGATCTAACACTATTTTATAAACTGAAATGGCCATGACTTCCTCTGTCGCTCTCCTAATGCACTGCGGAAGAAGAAAACTCTCCAAGTATCTGCACTTGAATTCCATATTCTATAACCATGCTTTCTTTGTCTTAGCAACACTTCTAGTTTCTCCTCCATTAGATTCATCAGCGCTGCAACCTCTTCCTTCGAGTGCTTGAAATTCTCTTTGTTGAATGCATACAAACCCTCATGGTATGCATGATACTGCTATATCCTAAATTAACACAACCATGGTACGCATTGACTCCTCAAATCCCTACAAGGAAGAGTGTTGGGATACCACATCGATGATAGACAAAACCTTAGTACCATGGAGATTTAAAAAAAACACAATCAACATAACCATGAGCTCAAACAACATAAAACATCAAAAATAGTAAACTATAGACTTCTGGGATTCCAAAAATTAAGCATAATGTGCTTTTGAGAAATTTATAAAGTTATTCCAGAATCTAAGGACACAACGAGTTTCTCTATTAAATTTTAGAAATTAACATTTACAATGGCTCAATGGACTTACCCATCCTCAATATAGCAACATTTACAGGCTCGATGACCTCGGTATTAGTTGGGCCTAATATCTTTGATAAAATTATCGAATTACAGTTTCTTTCACCTAGTTCCTTGGGGTTTAACTGTTGCGAGGTTCTTCTTTTCCCTCCTTCCTTCCTTCTCCTCATCGATTCCCTTCCTGTATTTTCACTTTTCTTCATCCACGATTCTACACAGCACATACTACTACAATCATGTTGATTCCTAACTAATGGTCGCCCATATTTTTGATCTAAGGATGGGCTGAGTATGATTGACAACGCGATTAGGAATTGGGCCAGCCGCTATCATGAAGAAAAACCATCGCCTTACACAAATGAGTGACGACCTTTGCTTCAAACACAAATGTTTTTTTTCACAAGCACTTCCTCTGCCGAGCTCTTTCAAATATGACGTCCTTAACTTCTGTTTGCTACTCCTTTCACTTAACTGACTCCCATAAAAAAAATCAGGACGAGAAGCTTTAGAAACAAGTTCTTGATTTTCTCAAGCTCTTTTGCTGCCTAGTCTGTGAAAATATTAAGGCCTTGCGGTTCGAAGAGATTCACTTTGGACACAATTTCTTTATCTTACCGAGGCCAAGCTTGTGAAAATCTTATGGCCTAGTGACTCTAACATTTGACTCTAATCTGCTCCTCCTTTCGATTAACTGGCTTGAATTACACAACACAGCATGAAGAACTTCACTACGGACACAAGTTCTTAACCAGAGTCTTTGGCTGCCGAGGTCCAAAAATCTTGTATCTTCATGACTAGAAGATTATTCTACTCCTTATTTCGCTTAACAAACTTGAATGACACAAGGCAGAACCTGCAGGCTTCACAGAAACAACTTCTTTAAGGCCGATTACATCTAATTACGGAAGAATAAAAATCTCTACATAATACTAAGCAATACACTATATTATACTAAGCAATACACAAGAAGCTTGTGGAAGACTCTCCAGTTTGGTGAGGGAAATAAAAATTTACAGGTCATTAACCGTTCTTGGACCCTAAAACATGTCCTGCGAACAACCTGCAAACTTGTCAAGCTGTATATACCTCATGTCCTCTTCTCACTCCCCCGCTAAATATAGAGGCCACAATCCTTTGGAGTAGCTAAATTGAGAAAGGAAAGCAGTGTAGTGATAATTCCAAGCTCCGAAAGTAGCGAATTCCCAGGGTGTGATTTGCAACGGAGGAATAGTGGGAGGAATATGTAGGGCTTCGCTATCAACATTCACGTGCATCTTACATGAGTCGGTAATTCACCGAGATCCACCACTCATATTTATATAAAATATTACCTGGGAATCCTGGCTTCTCCCACCACTCATATTTATATACAAGATTACCCGGGCATCCTGGCTTCTTGCGGTATGTTGGAACGTGCGTGAAGGGGACTGTACAACACCATGTGAGTCCAGTGGGAGGGAGGGTTGATATGGATAAATGTGTGGGAACCATTTATTTTTTTCCTAGCATGGACCATACATCAAAGGGAACCAGGACAAACAAGCGACGATTTTTTTCCAAACTCCCGTGGAGTCTATCAATCGTATTGTTGATATGAGTGGATTGCAGATGTTGTCTGCTCCAGGTGGCCGTCTGCAAAGCCTATTCGAGGTATTGAGAAAACCGGATCTTTTATGGCTCAGCATTGAGAACATATCTCAGTACTCCTGCTTACTATCTTGGATTCCAAGAAGGAATCTAAGAGTTCTATAACTTGGCTTGGATGAAGATGGATGAGCTTTGATGGAAATTGGTCGAGCTTTGGTGGAAGATGCTCGAGATTGGTAACGTTGTGGGAGATTTAAAGTGAGGTACATGTAAAGGTTTTTATTTATTTATCATTTCTTTTTAAATAAATCTATGCTCATAGCAGGTAGGGGTATGGTTTTTAAATAATTATATTAAAGTTTTCCGCGTGCAATGCAGTTGGAACCTGTAGAGTTGAGGTAGTTGAGTATTCGTTGTCATCTTTTACAGTTACCAAGGTCCATAGGGTAGTTGAAACACCTGGAAATGATTGAACTGGTAGAATTTAGTGGAAGCTCATTTCTGGAAGAGTTCTTTCATCTCCACTCATTGAAACACTTGAAGTTGAAACTTAGTACATCTAAGATGATGTTGTTACTAGACTATTTGGGGAGGTTAGCAAACCTCCAACATATTGACTTAGACTTGTCTAATTGTTGTTATTTGCAAACGCTCCCACCTTCCTTTGGAAATTTAACAAAACTTCAACATGTTAATCTGAGTAGGTGTGAGAGGTTGAAAATGATGCCAGACTCCTTCAATTACTTGATTCAATTGAAACATCTCAATTTGATATATTGGGGAGAGTTGAACCTCTGTGGCGAAACACTTGGAAATATCAGGACGTTTGAAAGCTTAAATTTTAATGGGTTTCACAAAATAGAAGTATTGCCTTCCCAAGTCACCCATCAACGTTCCCGAGTTAAGCTACTTTTGGGATGTAGAAATTTGAAAGCATTGCCAAGTGATATTGGAGATCTCAACCATTTGAAATTTCTGGAATTAAATTGCCCTTTGCTAGAAATCCTGCGGCTTCACTTTGTAACCTAATGAACTTAGAGAGTTTCAATATCCATTACTCGATATTGAAATGTTTGCCTGGTTTGATTGGAGAGTTGAAACAATTGATATCCTTGTCCATAGTTTATACATGAATAGAGTATCTGGTATCACATATTTGAACTATCTTGAAGCTTTGACATTGGAGGATTGTCCTATTAGTGAAGTGCCATTTGCTAGTGTGGAAAAGGTTCAAGGAGGCAAATCATAATTTTGAAAATACATTCCTTGGGATATTTATTACCACAATTATAATATTAATTTTGATAATAAATGAATTTTAATATAATATTAAAATATCCATCTATCGTAATCATGAGATGAATGTCTAAGGAGATTGAGTGAGTTTGGTCTACACATAAAGTATTTATGCTATATGGAAGTCTTCAAAATATGATAAATGATAATACTTAGGTTATAAATATTGATTTATTTATATTGAGTCTTTAGATATCTTAGGCTGATATAGATTAACAAAGTGGCTTATTCTTTATATTAATTATTTTGTCATAACCGTATATAAGTGTCTTAGAATTTTAAATTTTTAGTCTATGTATTCTCATTTAAATTGGAGATTACATATAAGTAATTTATGAATAGCTATGCATTCTCATTTAAATTGAAGACTACATATACGTCATTTATGAATAGCTAAACCTCATTTAATAGCATGTGTGATAAAATAGTTTAAAAGATTCATGACCATTTTAATGAGTAATTATATGCACTTAATTTTTTTATTAAAAAAGTTGTTACTTTTTTAAAATGTTTATTTTCTTTTAACAATATAAAATTAGATGATCTTTGGATATTGTGGTATCATATTTTTACGTCTATAAAAGAAATAACTACTAAAGAAGATAGCCATACATATTTTCTTTTAAATTATAGCAATATATATATATATATATATATATATATATANTCATAATGTTGTGATGAAAGGGTGTTTTGGGCAATATTAAATTTGGTCATCAGATTAAACTAGCATACTTACAAAGAATTAAGGTTTGTAATTTTAAAAGAAAAATGATACGCAATTGAGTTTTACATAATAACTCTCAATCACCGAACTTGCAGCTTAGCTCGACTCTCTGCCCAATAAACTTGAACTTGCTAGATGTTGCATGTAAGTACCAATTGTCATGGAAGACCTGCCAAGTGATTCCTCGCTCACGACCTTGGTTGGTTTATGTTGTAGCCTCTTGTCCTTTTTTCCTTGTCTCTCAAGAGCCAAATGTTACAACCCAACCCACTATTGAATATTGAATACAAAGGGAAAATTACAGCAGCAATGGGAACATGGTCGCTATATTCTTGGAAGATGAAAGTGCCCTGACTCAACCTAAAACCATGGACTCCAACATAAGGAAATATTGTGTTGAACTTACAAGAGAAGAATTCATAGGGAGGCATATCCTGCACTTATCCTGAAGAGTTGGACTTGCCGGCCCAAACAATTAAGTGCCTAGAAATGGCTAAGAAATTACTGCAAAAACAACCATATTGCCTCATACTGTCAGTGATATGTAGGTTATGATGCAACAATATGCAAATTCTCGCGCAAAGGTATTAATAGTTCAAATTGGTTTCATTCAACTCAAAGTGATGATGTCACATGGTACCTGATATCATTTAAATTTAAATTCGTGCTTGCAACCTACGTCCAAGATACAGATGGATCCATTAGCATAGCTCCTTGGTGGATAATTTTTTTTCAAAGCCCTAGCCTATTGGTTTTTTAAATCTCGATAACCCTTCAAATCACCCGTGCACCCAAAACCGCCAAATTTGAATTTGGGAGAAAGAGTTGCCGATAAAGCTGTAATATTGCAGGACCATGTGGTTAAACAAGACAGGTTCTTTGTTGTAATTTCAATGTGCTTTCCATGCACTGCAACCTTCCCTTCCTTTGATGGCTGGCTCCTGGTTTAAGTCGTGGAATCGCAATGATATTCCTATTTATCTCCACCATTTCCATTTTTGCAATGCATTTGCTCTGACATATAATCACAAATGATTGATTGCAACTCAACTAGTTAGGTTTCAAATCACTCAAACATCCAAATAATTATTAGTTTTATTACTGTCTACACAGACGTCACGTTTGTTAACCATTGAATTTTGTGAGGCTTACACGGTGACTTGTCCGTTCAAGTTTCCTTTTGTTGGTTCGACATCTATTGGCATATAGATATGTCAAAGCTGCATTGGCTTCCATGTGTTTTCCATTAAGTTGCATTGGCTTCCCTGTGTTTTCCATTGCAATTCCTGTCCCACGAAGTTTGGGTTTTCAAATGTGAAAACCAAGTTTTTCAGCCTAAACTCATTCGATACCCCATCTCTTATGGCCACGCTTACTAGCCATGAAGGTCCTGTCTGGCAAGCCTCCTGGGCTCACCCAAAGTTCGGATCCATTCTCGTTTCCTTCTCATATGATCGTCACGAAATCATTTGGTGGGAGGGTTAGCAGGAGAACCAATGGTCACTGGTTAAAGTCTTCAAAGAGAATGAGGCCTCCCTGAATTCAATCTCATGGGCACCCCATGAACTAGGTCCCTCCCTGGCCTGTCGTTCCTCTGACAATTCCATAACCGTCTTCACAGGCCGCGAGGATGGATCCTGGGATAAAACGAAGATAGGTCAAGCCCATCAGGTGTGAGCTAAGTAACAGGACACTTCCAAATAGGGCCCGTGTCCCGTATTCCACGTGTCGGACACGACACTTGCCCTAATACGTGTCTGACACCATACTTTTCATGTCCCAAAATCTGGACACTTTCCAACACGTGTCGGACACTTGCCAGGAATGTGTCCTGATTTTTGGACATGTGTCCTGTCAAAAAGAGTATAAAGGAAGAGGAAGATAGAGGAAAGAGCTATGACAGTAATGTTAATTTTGACATGGAGGAGCAGGAAGACGATTGACAATGGCTTGTACCATTGATGAGCTATTATATTCTTACCTGTGGCTATTTAGTATTTTCATTTTGTATCTAGTAGGACAGTAAATACTAGACTTAGTACTAAGTAGTATCTACTCTATTTTGTATTTGTCGGTGGCATTCTCTCGAAATACATTTTGATTTTTCTAGTTTATTGAGAAATATCAAATATGCAATTTATGGTTCAAAGTTCATGGTTCATTGATAATTTTATTACTGATTCATCATTGTCAAATTTCAATTGAATGATATTATGATTGATGTACATTGTATATACTTCTAGTTTTTAAAAAATGTAGATCTTTATGTATTTTTTTAATCTATATATATAATTTTTTAATATATATATAAAACGTGTCCCCAGTGTCCTATTTCTGGGGTCGTCGTGTCTCGTGTCGAATACTCGTATTTTTGTGTCCTCCGTGTCCCGTGTCCTCGTGTCATGTGACTTAGGGTGTGAGTTATAGCGGTTTCATGGGCTTCCGCTCCTGGTTCCTTTGTGGAGTAGCCATCAGATCCCATTTAGAAGCTCGTGTCCGGTGGGTGTGATAACACAACTAAAGTCTGGAAAGTAATTGTCTTCATAGGTCACGAGGATGAATCCTGGGATAAAACAAATATAGATCAAGCCCACAAGGTGAGCATTACAGAGGTTTCATGGGCCCCGCTTCTGCTCCTGGTTCCTTTGTGGGGAAGCCATCAGATCCAATTCAGAAGCTCATGTTTGGTGGGTGTGATAACACAACTATAGTTTGGAAATTTGCTTTATTTTATTTTATTTTGTTGTTTTTCTCTTATATATTTTTATGTTTATTATTTTGATGGCTTGGAAATTGACTATCTATAAATACCAATGATATTTGACATTAACAAAGTCAACCACTGACATTGGTAACACTGAACGTCAATGATTAACCTCCACGACAATGCCATCCACTACAAATTTGGAAGGAATGTGAATTGCTCCATTGTTCTCCTTCAACCACTATGCAAAGATGAAATACACTTCATATGTCACACTTCACAAAAAAGAAGAGGTGCTCCTTCATTCTTTATTTCTTTCACACTTAAAATTGCATCCCTCAATATCTACACTCCTCGTACCAATTTAAAATACCAATGTTGCTTGCCAATATGATTAGAGTCAAACTTGATAACAATAATTGTATTACATATGTAAAATTTCTCATATGACAAAATTAATGGACATTTCATTTCACTTGCCATAGATTACATTCGTTTTTATTTATTAAATGACTTCCTATTAATTTCTTATTAGTATTTGCACTATAATTTCTATAGGTTCACTATACTTGCTTTTAACACATAAACTTACATTATCTACATAGACATAACTCTCGTTCATTTTAAGCATATCGAAGTTCTTTTCAGTGTTTCATTTCCCCCGTTTTGGAGGTATGCTAGTTATATATTTTACTTTTAAAGCTAATTTGAGTGAGTTGGATAAAAATTCTTCTTCTTAACTACTTAAAGTGACCCTAAATAACATTTTATTTTTAATCAATTAAAATTATTATTTAAATATATGAATATTTCATTCCACTTTTTCCTTAGGTTGAAGTTTCCATATGTTTTTATATATCACATTGAAATATGTCTTGATCATCATTAAGAGAGATACTATGCTTACTACATCCTATGTCTCATTTTCAAAGGTGATTAAATTGTTATATATCTATCTACCTTATAATTATTAATTCAATATAGATTTATATTAATTTATAGATTTATATAGATTTAGAGTTAATAAACATTAATAAGGATTAAAAGAAATAGAAGCATGAGTCAAGAGTTAAAAATAAAAATAAAATGGATTCTAGTAATATAAACATACTATGATTTTGATTTTTTCTAGTCTTTTTTATTTTCTATGATTTTTGAATTGAAATCTAGTTAAAAATTGAGAAGAATGCTTGAAATTCTAAGTATAAGTTGTTGGGGTTGCATCATTAAGATACAATAAGGGTATTTGAAATAGATGAATTGGTTTATGCATTTAATAATGCAATTTAATCAATAAAAAATTACCATAAATTGTGTAGTCAATTGATGATGATAGAAAACAAATATCCAAACATTATAGTAGTTAGACTACTTATTAGCATTATCCTCATTTATTTTAGTATATATATTTTATAATTGTTTAGGAGAAAAAATATATTTCACTTTCTTTATTATATAGTTGGATAATTTTTCATTTATCAGTTTTGTGGTTTCAAATTTTATATTTAATTTATTAACTTTATAAATGTGACATTTAAAACTTTAAATATAATAATATTAAATAACTTAACTATAATGGTTGAGTGTCGTGAATTGTAAGTAAGAAGTTATGAATTAAATCTTCAAGTTGGTTACCTATGTGAATATTATAGGCCTCACTTAATTAACTTATATAAAAACTATTTCAATTGAATATTGCCAAATTGTTAATTAAATTCATGTTTTAAATTCAATATTACCAAATTGTTAATTAAGTTTATGTTGTAAATAAGCCAAGAACATGAAACAAAACCAAAAAGTAAATAAGGATTATCCTTAAATTTGTAGCAATTTTTTACTTTTTATATATAAAAAATGCAAGGTTTAATTAATTTCCAGGGAAGGACAAAATTCTTATCCATCAATTTTAAATTACTGTATTATAATTAATATATATATATATATATATATATCTAGTTTAAGGTTAATAGTCTAACTAAATATCATATTAACATCTAATAATATTTTTGTTTGTGTGATAAGGGACCTCTTTCATGCAATGATTTAATTAGTTTGTTTATTGAGATAAACATACCCTATCCCCACTAAATTTGAACTTGTAATTATAAAGACAAAGCACATATTATTAATAAACAACATCCACAAGGTGGCAATGTCAATTGACATTGCACCAACATTGGATTGTGGTTTGCAGTCGTTAGGAGCTTTATTTGATACCTAACGCTTTTCTTTTAGTTTACATTTGCTAGTGTTTTGAATGTTTGTGCTACATAAATAACATTAGATTTGGGTGAACAAGCTCACATCCACATAACTAGAAGTTATTTGCAAAGAGGTGTCTTTGTGCAAAACACCCTTGTTGATATATATATATATATATA
>LPNX010627225.1:555567-609475 GCA_001517045.1 Pseudotsuga menziesii
TCCATCCCGTCACCCTTTCGCTTATCCATTGTTGACCAGGAAATTGAGCTTCTAGCTCCATTGAGCATTTTTTTTTGTCTCCATCAAAATATGGGCTAGGTAGAGAATGGTATTTGTCTTTTGTTCATTCCCAACGAAGGAGAATTCAGAATTAAGGATAGTTTACCATTTTGATACATGTTGGCAATGCCAACAACAAAGATTTACATTTTCTTAATAGCATTGCTATCATAGAGAGGACCATTGGAAAGTTTACAATCACCAACATTGAATACTTGTTTTCTAACAGATCAAATAGACACATAAATGGTGATATTGGAACACCAAACAATATTTCATTGAAGTTGTGACCTAATGCAACAAACAACGAATCTGATTATAAAAATAAAGCGCCACTCTAATTCTAAACAAGAGTACAAATATATTTATTAGTGACTGAGCCAATATTTTTACTTATCATAAAACCCAATCACATGGGGATAATTGTTTGAATTTGCATTATTCAGTCAAAAATTTACAAACTTACAATCCTTCCTAATTTGGCCTTGATCGCCTGTCAAAACCTTATATTAAAAGAGTTGAAGGAAGCCACGTGTAAACCTATTGAAAAATTAATGTTGAGTGTATATCAAAATGTTTTACCGTTCTCTCTACTTTCTCTTCATAGAGATATAGAGTATAAGTCTTAATACCTTAATTGTATTTGTGTTATTTATTATCTTCATTTGTTTTAGTTAAGTCAAATGTAGCGGATATGTGCATATTTATGTCAATTATTGGTTTCCATTTACAAAATGTTGTCACTAAGTACAGCGACCTATACATGGGTAAGCTTTGACCACACCATTATCTCACACTTGTTCTTAAACAATGACAAATAATGAAACAAGTCGGGCACCTTAAAAATCTTGTTTGGAGAACCTTAATGGCTGAGAAAGACATTTGCTAGAGTCAAGATGGTTGGTTGTATGGGCCCACTCACTCGCTTACAGTTAAGTGAGAAATCCCACTCAATAAAAGGTAAACTTACATGCAATATGTAAGTTAATACATGTCATTCCCCAAACATGGTTAGGGTATATAGGTCATTCTAAACTTAGTTGGGTTTAAATAAGTGAACACACTAAGATTAAGCATTGAAGATGAAGGAACAAAATGAAATATAACATATACCATAGATGACATTAATTCAACAACAAACATTTATATGGATTCCAACATAACCATCTACAATAATATAGGCATTAAAATATATGGCATTAATACAGGTCACAACTACAACACTGGGGCAGCTACCAAGCTTCCAACATAATCATCTATGGATTTTGGGTTCATATAGTGAAATTTTGGTAGAATAGAAAAGTGAATTTAACTAACATAGAAGAGAAGTTGTCCATCACCACACCACAGAGAAAATGGTAATGAGATAAATACCATAAGATTATTCATCCTAGTTTCAACGCGATGTACGTATTCATGATATTCACATGTTAGATTCATTTTATTTGAAGCCCAATGTCAGAAGTACATATCTTTGTTTCAAGGGATCTTTATAAAACACAACTTATATTAAATAGATTACAAACTCATGCAACATGTATTGGTAAAAATATATTCACACAAGGATTGCTTGACCGTGAAATGATAATAAACAATATTCACTATTATGACACAGTTACGAGACAAACCTTTCTTTTCATGCATATATCACAAAACATAGGATTTTTTTTCATGCTTTCAACATAACAATGAATTTAAAAAATAAATACTTGGTCCACAATAATTTTATGAGAAAATATCTCTCAAATCTTACACACTTCTTTGATAACATACTGAGGCTTATAATCGTTATGCGAATAAAATTGAAAAAAACCCAGAAATATTTTTTTTCACCTTGCCAATGTTGATATTGAAAAAACCAACACAGACCAAACACAAAAACATTAAAATTGCCATTGTTAACACCAGAATTGGGACTAGAATTGTGGCCAAATAATGATGTAATAATGGATCTCAATTCTTTGAAGAACATGATCTGATCATAAACCCCAAAGCTGGATTCGCTTTATAGGTGCTTTAGAATTAGTTCCATGTTTTCCCAAAATAGAGAATTTTTTAACAAAAATGTAGAAATCCATTGTAATGTAGAAATTCATTGTCAGTTCAAATAAACGTGAGGGATTTCAATAGAAATTTCTTACCACTTTCGACATTTTTTTCTTGTTTGTCTCCTTGATGAATTTTGAAGAAAACAACAAAATTCACTATAAATTTTCTCCATGATTGTCCCTCCCTACCTCATGGCTAAACGATATAAACATAGAACAATTCAACTAGTTTAATTAACTGCACAAACAACGATTACAAGGTCAAAGTGGATTCGGTCTTGGAGAAAAATATTTAATTGAAATTCTAAGAACCAATAGTAATTTAAATAAATGTATTTTTAAAAATTGTTTTTAATATAAAATCTAAACACCAATGTTAAAATTATAGTCAAGAAAAAAAAATCATGATTGTTGAACTAATGCCCTCAACCGAAAACTATATGTTGAGGGCATAATAAATCCCACATAATAAGAAAAATTTAATAGTTAAAATGATGATGATTATGGTTATTAACATCCAGTGAATCCAACTTTGGTCCATCAAATCTTAAAAAAGGAATGACTCACGTGGTTTTCTTTAGAATTTTATTTTGGTGCTCGAAAAGCTTAAAGAGAAGAATTCCTAGATCACCATAGTTGTGATGAGTTAAAATGTTAGGAAGGTCAATATTGTAGCAAATGTTTTGAAATTGTGATCTAATGTAAGTGTACACGTGACATTCTAAGAGAAAATGATTTTCATCTTCAACCCTCTTAGTGTCACAAAGATAACAAATTCCTTTGACCCATGACATTTTATGAATTTTCCAACACCTTGTTTCAGTATGGAACTCATGAGAGTTTGTTCTTATTTTATCAATGTTGATTTTCTTCTTTAAGCTAGTTAAACCATAGAAATACTTTTGATCTACTAAGTTAGGGTTGATCATCTGATTCTTATAGTATCTTGATATTCTCTTATCCTTTAATTATTCATCACACCACAACTTCTCCTTATTTAAATGTAATAATAATTTTAATATTATCATTATTATGTAGAGTGACTTCTTCCTTAACTCCTAAATGATTTATCCAAGAATTGACATCTTTATGTCGACCTCATTTAAGTCGCAGGTGGTCTTTACTGGAGTTTGAAGCAATCCTAGGGAGCCTCTTGTCTTCCATGTTGTTTATATGTTTCTTGTACATTAGGTACCAATCATATCCATGTTCTCGATGGGGGAGAGACTTTATTCTACGAAAAGGATAGGATAGGTTGTATTGCAATTAATTTTGAGATGATATGTTATTAAATACTTTTGGATTTTCTATATTCTTCTTCACCATTTTCTAGACAAACTTCACATCCATATAAGATAGCAAGAGTGCTAAGAGTCTCAAAGAGCAGTTTCTTTTTATCCCAAACCCAAAGGTCTACTAATCTACAATTTTTTTCAAGTTCATTATAAAATTTTCACCCTCCATCAAACCTTTTCACAATGTTGTAGTTCTAGTAAAGCTTATGATGAAAATCAATTTTGGGATATTTGTATGAAGTCACTTCCTCCAAGTTGTTGTTACCATACATGAAATTAGCATAAGTGATGTTTTTGGATTTGATTATTATAACCTTTTTTTTTCATTGTTAATAGCCATACCTATACTAGAGAAAAAATCCTTGATATGTTTTAGTTTTTTGTTGAGATCATAGTGATTCATCTTCATAAGAATAATATCATCTATGTAGAGAAGAGGGGTGATGATTATACTAGATAGAGTCATGTTGACACAACTCGCTTCTTCCAAACAACCATCTAATTTATCAATATATATACAAAAAAGGGTAGGGGATAAGGGGCAACATTGCTTGACTCCTGTATTACAATCGATTTCTTTTGACCAATCCTCATAGTTCCTAAACTCAACAATAGCATTCTCGTACAAACTTATTGCAACAATTCTCAACTCGAAAGGAACTTTAATTTCTAATCTATTCCAAAGGTTAGTTATGAACATTGTGTCAAATTATTTTATAAAGTCAACAAATCAACACATAAGAATGGTTTTATTATTATGACACTCCTTAGGATTGACTCTAAGAATAACAAGGTGGTCCACAGTTGAATGATAGCTCCTAATATTTCCTGGCCTTTCACTCTTTTTCCATTGCTTTCTATCCATATGTTAATCTTCTTTTACAAAATAATTCCATATAAATTGGCTAAAACATGGCTAATCATAACGGCCATATAATTAAATGTATTTTTTTATCTCTACTTTTAAAAATAGGGAACATTGAGGCTTAGTGTACAGGTTTTAGGAACAACTTGCTTGACTAGTAAATTGAAGAGCTTGTAGATGTGAGGGATGAGGATAGGCCCATCATTTTTATGATTTTTGTTTAATATCCTTCAATGTCCTTAGTTTCCCCTTTTGCAAGCCACTTAATCCTAAACTCTATGCCTTCTAATTCTTCTTTTTTATAAAGTGTCTAAATGTTGTCCATGACAACATGTGATACATAAAGATTTTTGAGGTATGAATTCTAGTCCCTCAAGGGAATCATATATTTTTCTTTAGTTAAATACAAGTTAGAATTTTCCTCCATTTTGGATCTATCTTAGAGATGTACAAAAACTTAGAAGTTTTTTATTTATTTAGTATTTTTCTTCCTTTTAATTAGCAGTTTATACTAGATGTCTTGTCAGATTTTAAAGACTCATTAGAAGCATCATAAAAGAATTTTATAGCATGAATGCACTCTTTTATCATACCAAGGGTTGGTTGTTGTATTTTCGTTTTTACACGACACATCATTAGAGAACTTGTTAATGGAAGGAGAGACGATTGTGGTAAAATTATGATAGAGTTCATCGATATTGTCATTGTTTAATAATAGATTTAATTCATTATTTAAATCACTTGAAAAAATCAATTCTATTTTTATTGAAGATCAAGTGATTTTTGTTATTAGAACCCTATGTTATGGGGCTAATGTTCCTAAGAAATTTTAGGGTTAGGGTTAAATATCAATGGTTGAAGTTGGGATCATGGTAATTTAAGATGCCAAAATTTACAATTTGGTTGTATAAGGGAATACCATATATCACATAATGTACGACACTGTTGCCAAGCTCGTGAATAGAAGTAATTTGGATGGATTTTTGCCACTTCATAATACCATTGCAAATTATTATATCTTGAGAACTACAGAGCTTGATCGACTTAGTACCAAAAAAATTTTGAGCCAAGTCTTCAGGATTTCTTTTGTATATGCTAGCTAAAACAAGGTTCTCATCTAACTATAGAGGATTGGAGTTAGATTCATTACATAAGATAATATATTAGTTAGTTGTTACTAGCATTAAAGTCTCTTAGCAAGATGATATTGCATTCATTTCTTAGATTGTAAAAATCCAGTTCTAAGCCATTGCAAGGACATTTTTTTAATATAGATTGTGCCTCTTATAAAATGTAGAATTAATAGGCGTAAAATAACATATTGCTACATAAATATTCTTAGAATTGATATATGAAATCTCCATTCATGTGTATTGGTTGAAAGGATCATTCTTGTGAAGCCTAATATATGGGAAGATGCTTTTCTTTATGTAACAAGATATGTCTACAATCTCTCTATGGTAGGATCTCTTATTCAATATCGAACAAAAAACAAATCCTTTTGTGTTAGAGATATTAGATTCATCCTCCTACCAAGTTTCAACAAGCAATATAATATCAATTTCACTAGGGATCCAACTTAACATGGAACCTTTGCTCCATGGAAATCCACGATAATTCCAAGAGAGGATCCAAAGTGTCCCAAATTCCTATTTATTGTTATCATTTTAGTCTTGATAACTAATGATAGTTTCTCCATTCCTTATTATTTCCAACTTTTCTTTTTTAATATCTTCTTTTACCTTATGAACTTCCTTTATTAATTCAACTTGATCTTCTATAATGAAATCTTCATTTATAAATTTTTCGATCTCTTTTACACTTGGGGTTTTACTAAGTATTCCATATTTATGGTTATTAGAGCTTACCCTAATACGGATTAACATATCTTTGTCCTAAATTAATTTTCCCAAATTCATTGCTTCTATGAGATAAGTTGTTTCACTTTGTAATTTTTCTTGCAGTCATTCCTTAACTAGTGTTAGCATGTCCTCTTGTTTCTCCTCTTTCAAATTTGTTTTATGAGTTTCAAGGCTCTTTTTATACGCTCATGGTCTAACTCTATAAGCTTATTCATTTTATTTTGGTGGGTTTGATATCCAATTTACCCTATAAACTATTTAGAGTCAATTATTCATGTTTTCTTTTAAATATTTAACCTTATTCTTCATATTATGATTTCTTAAATTATCTACCTCTCCTTATTGGGTTGATTGTCTCGTTTTTTGGCTTTGATTTTTTTTATTTCTTTTAATCTAATGTCCATTTTCTCCATCTTATTCCCCAACCGCATTATTTAATTCCTATATGTTTATGAATATTATCTTCAAATGATGCAAACTTGTTATCAAGCATTTCTCCTAACTCTATTTTAAGTTTGGATTCTATTTCTTCCTTACGTTTATATAAAGATTCTATATATTCACAAAGGCTCTTTAGGGTTAACTTTCTAGGTATCGCCTTCTGAGATTCTTTTGGTAAATGAAATGAATTGTTCATATTGAAATAAATAAATAGAGAGGAAATAAATTATAACAATATTGGGAGAAGGAACTTTGTCAATTAGGGTTTACAAGGTATGCTGTGAAAATACCAAGTGAGAAAAACCAATATTAATACTCAATTTTTATTTTATTTTTAAAAACAAACATACTTTTTGTATTGAAAATAAGCCGTGTCTTTGTTGTTTTGCATTCTAATAAAAATGAAGAGCAAGGTATTGCCATACTTTTCCAAAATAGAGTAAAAATAGTTTTCTTCTTTGCTTCTTGACTTATCTATCTTACTAGTATTGCTTCTAAATATTCCTATCTAGCAACTATATTTCCATTCTAACAACTCTAGTATAAACACAAATTGAGAATGCATACTATGCTTTCAAGTTTAGTAAATAAAATTCAATCCTTCTCATGAAAATGGGTAGTGGTACCTCCTTTTGGTTGTGGATCCTGATCTTCCCGATTCAAATATGTTGTTTCAGTTGTGTTTGGATCCCAACAATTGACGAGGGGGTGTGGGGGGTATCCCCCCCACAACTATAGTCGTCAGGGGGTTCCTGAGGGGAGGGGACACTCCTATTTTGGGAGCCCCCCCCCCCTAACGGGGGTTCAAGGGCAACACCTTCGTAGCGAAAATATAGGAAAACTGCCTTGTAAAATGTTGTAATGACTTGGTCAATAATGGGTGATTTACGGGCCCATGGTTTTGGACATCCTGTGGTATTTTCCTATGGTATTCCATTTATAAAAGGAAGACATTGTAATACGACTAAATATTGTATCATAGCATTGTAAAACGATCTCTGTGATTGTGCAAAGACTATGAGAAAGTGAAGAGGAAGTGTAATGTGTTTGCTACAGGTTGTATCCCTTAATTTTGTTGGACGGTATAATAATAAAGGATTGGTAATTTATGTGTGGATGTATCCCATCTTGGGTGAACCACGTTATAGCTATGTCTCTCTTGTAATGTGTTTTAATATTTGCATCTTGTTTATTGTTTATTGTTATTGCTCTGCGATCATGTTTTTCTAACACCTCCAACCTTGGAAACTTGAGAACCATCTAACTGGTTTTGGGTTGTTTGTTGGACTATAGTCATTTCTTTCATCTTCATCTCTTCCATTACATAACTCCTGCCAAATTATGAATTGGAAGAGTTGGAGTATGCTTATCCTATTCCAAGCTTCTTATCCTTTTCCAACAGTTCCATTTTCTTCATCAAATATTTCATATTTTCTTCTAAGTCATCCATTCTAAGACCGTTGTTTTCTTGTGCTAATTCTTCCTTCTAGGGAGTGAATTTCATTGCTTCAATAATATTACATTCAATTTTATCCAATATCCTACTTTAATGGTATTGTTATTCTTCATTTTCCTTTTGCATATTTTTCTCCCACTTTTACATCGTGTGAGCTAGAAGTCCATTACACTCCTAGAGTTCTACAATTTGACTTGTGCAATGACTTATGCCCCTTCTCATCTTAGAAAATTCGCATAGTGCACATTGATTTAAATGTCGATGGTATTCCATCCTTCCTTTCTAGAGTAGAACACGTATGGTTCCTTAATGGGTTAACATGCATATTTGAAAAATTAATAGTTAACGAGTCAATATCCCTCCTTTCTTGCAAGAACAATCAGGTAGCACATTGTCAACTTGAATGTCAAAACCTTATTCTCTTGTTAAAGTCAATCACCAAGATACCATTAATTGTACATGCTTGACAGTGATTCCCAATCCCCTACTTGTGGTCCATTGTTATGGTACTAGGGTTTTGTGCAAAGAGATGTGCCATAAATCCATGGATGAGGTGCCTAAAGGAGTGTTTCCTCCCTCCATGTTCTTCCATTTGTCCTCCATCCTGTTGTTAATTTCAAATGAGAAATTCAAAAATACTATCATGGGAGGTGGCTATGGGTGATCACCCCTACATTTTTTTTCGGTTTCCTTTTGCAAGAAAGATGCTTGACGATGTGGTTTTGTTTGCACTGGACTTGGTAGAAGGAGCTTAAGTTAAATGTTTGAGGTAGTAGTTGAGCTCTTTGCATTTTTCTCATGAATCGAGTGCCATTTGAAATGGAACGGTGAAATATATGATAGATGCCAATTTTCAAATCCCTAATCACAATAATAATTTTAATCCCCATTTCTTTGCAAAATATAAGTCCTCGATAAAGGGTTAATATATTATCTTTGGTATTAATTGCTTCATCTAATCCCTAGGTGGAGGATATTCTTTATACTCCTTTAGGGTCTATAATAACCCCATGCTCTTCCACCCCTAATATTAATATTTAAAATAACTCTCTATCTATATATTATTTTATTTTATTTCTTTACAATCTATTTCGCAAATTAACAATATTGTGATAGATTGTTTCAAGTTTAAGAGGGATCCCATGAATATTATCCTAACTCCTATATTTGCAGAAATCTCTTTCTTGGAAGGCCTCTTCGTGTCCATTAGCTATTAACACATATTCAGAGAAAGGAATGTTATTGACGATATTTTTTCAAAAGAAGGTCTCTATATGGATGACGGCTCCTGGAAAAATTGGGAGAAGATTGATGATTTTGGATGTGTATTTGACCTAGGTCCTTAAAGAACATATGATTATGTGTTTTCTTTGTTGATACATGGGATGATCTTTCGATGGACAATATATCTATCCATTTTTATGTAATTTTTGGGATATGTTTTTGGATATGAATCAACTACCATGGTGCCTATCCTGACATATGTACAAAGCAATTTATTCCAATATAGACTGTAGTATTTTTTTTAGGAAAACAAAAGTGCCACTCAATAATTTATACTTCTCATAGTAAAGAGTTTGGTAAGCTATAATTGATATATAAGTTTATGGAATTTACTATTGTTAACGAATCTAATTTGATTATCATGCTTATTTTCTTCCAAAACTTAAATTAAAAAACTAAATTGATGTATGATTCAAAAAATTTCATTAAAATATATAGATCTTTGATTATTATATTCAATTAGCTTATAAACTCAAAACAAAGCATGTATACCTGATTCTAGTTTTTTTCCCATAAAGTCAAAACAATATATATGCATTGATTCTAACCAGTATAGAACCATATAACTCTGCTTCTATAAAGTACTAAGAGGGATCAAATTTTCAAACCTTTCACCACTAAATTACAACACACATCCCTCTCACCACTATGTTACAATACACTGATGCATGCATTCTTTGTTTTAATTTTAAATTTTTAAATTTTATGGGGCAGATGAACACTCCTCCCACCTAGTATCCACTATGCTACAGCACACAGATGCATGCATTCTCATGTTTATTTTTATTATTTTTTATGGGACAGATGGACACTTCCCCACCACCCGGAATATAGAAATGCACCTTCTCGATGCAACGAGAAACAATTAAATCTATTCAACATGATGTTGACCCATATTTTTTTTAAAGATACAAGCTTATCCAATTTGTAGATGCATACAAATCTTGTTTTTTAATGATTTAAAATAAAAATAATAGATTGAGTAAGCAATAATTATTGTCTAAAATGTATTAATAATCATTTTGTGTTTACAAAATTATAAACGTTAAATATTGATATTGATAGTATATAATTTGAGAATATATAATAATAATAATAATAATAATAATAATTCAAATTCCTAGTTTTTCTTTTCTAAATTTTTATTAGTAAGAGACGGTAATATTCAATGAACACTTTAAAGCTATCAACTGAATGGGTCATATTAATGTGGGTGTTTTTAGTTCATAAGCATTGTCCTTAATTGCTTTTATTTTATACATCTATATAAGACCCTTCTATTAACTGAAAAAGAGTATTACATTTGAGATAGGATGGTCTCCATAGATAGACAAACTTGGTGTTTACTTGTCAAACTGGATGGACAAAAAATTAAGAGCTACTTGTTTTCATACTTCACAGACCTAATATATCCATCAAATAATAGAGGTTCAGTCTACCTCTGGGGGAAACCAAACTATAAAACATTGTATGTAAAATAAAAAATGATCATCTAAGAGATTAATGTTTGATTAGCAATATTCATACCTATGAGTGGTATGCAGATTGTTATCATCTACTACTAAAATACAACCTACTTTAGGGCTTATTATACTAAAAGAGAGATTAAGGATTTTCTTCATTTGGAATTTGAATAACGTGGTTTCCTGTTTCTTTGGATGGTTGAGTCTGTTGAGTTGATGTAGTAGATTGAAAGGTCATTCCCATAGAAGCCTTGGTAATCAAGTTGAGCTTGTATTCAATACTTGTCATTGCCTTGATCAGAACAACCATTTTTAGAGTTAGGTTCCCCATATGGGATAGCATCTAGTTCATTATGGAGTCCAAGTTTTCCATTTGAAGTTGCATCTGGTCCATTCTAGCATGTACTTTCCGTGTCTGAGCATACATCTATTTTGGTCCAAGTGGAGGATAATTTCTTGCTTTTCCCCTTACCTATCTGCTAGATTTTTCCCCATTAGAGCTTTGATGTTCCAATACAACATTGTTGTTTTGGAATGCTTGGTTTCTCTCGATCAAGATGAGTTAGGATCTTGAAACCAGGAATGCATTTCATCTTTCTTTGCTTTTGTGTCTGAAGTTCCCTATTCTTCTTTGAACCACTCTTCATTCTACTCTATCTTTTCCTTGATCTCATCAGGGATAAAATTGTTGTAGTGACCTTCGGCCTCTTCTATCTCCATATGAAGTCCAAGCATGTGGTTGTAACTCATCTTCTGCTTTTGTAATACCTTGGTTGTTAAGCCCCGAACTTATGATCATTCATATGATTTATGTTCTTTTGCATTATGGCCTTATGATATTTTATGTAACTGTGGACTTATGTTACTTTGCATTTTAGTGTGATTAATCACTTGTGATCCTTGTTTGATAATGTGAATTATGGACTTTGGCATTAATATTAATCTTAATAATTGTTATTGTTGTTATCATCCATGGGTTTTGCTATTAAATAAGCAACTGGCTCAGCAAAGGCAACTAAAAGAGTATGGGATACCATGGATTCGACAATTCAGGGAGAATGGGGACATCCATAAAACCTTATAACTTATTGTTGGCTTGAATTTTTCCATCCTAGTTCATAAATTGCACCTTGGTGACATTAACAATGATGGTCACCCAAACCTTGTACAACATACCTTATTCTTGATCTTTATGGACTATGGAGCTATTATTGCATCTTGTGCACGTATTAGTGGGCCCCTCTTACCTAGGGATCGTTCCTTTGGAGGATATTCCCTCATATTTTTGTATTTTTGGTCATTTATGAGCCCTTTTCCTAGTTTTAGGGGTTGTAAACTATTTTCTAGCTTCCACTCTTACACAATGTATTGATGATCCTATTTTTGTGCTTCCAAGCTATTTATGAATCTATTGGATCCCTTATATCACCTATTTCTCCCTCCTTCATGTTTTTAAACCTCCATTATGCATTAGTGTGACTCATCGTGCTCGTCATGGCTCCACTCCTTGGTTTTTGGTAACTCCTCCTCTTGGTGCTAATTTGGGAAAGGGAATCTCCTAACTAAGCTAGCACTCCAATAATTTGAGTTAAGACTCCATGATGAAGCTTAAACCTTACCTCTCTCTAATTCAATTTGATCCCCTTGGGTTTGATTTGGCCTCCTTTATGCTATAAAACATATGCCCTTTCCTTGTTGAAGGTAATCTTTAGCTTTGGACCATGTGACTTATGCTATCTAGCTGTCTTGGAAATGTTGATAGTATTGAGAGTGTGTTGAGACTTAGAGTGGGTCTAGTTGTTTCCATTTGCTTCCATTATATCACTCTACTAGTTCATGTTCTCACACAGGAAGCTAGGAAATGGGAATGGCGAGTTAGGTCACATTCCATAGGCAGTGGAGACGAACAAGAAAGTAGCAGTGGGAAGCATTGTGTCTCTTGGAAGAGGAAGTTTTGATAGTAGTGAGACTAAGTGAGCCTATACACGTGGACCCATGGTATCAGCTCAGGGGTGACCTGTTGAAGTGAGGAAGGCTTGACGGTGTTTATGGATGGGAGGAAAGTTGTTCTGCTGTAGCCAGTTGCCCATATGTTGAGATAAGTATTTCTCTTATGTTATGTTTTCATTACATTATTTTATTTGGTATATGTGTAATGGTGGATGATTGGTTGTTTGAGTATTCACGTATTAAATTTCAGGATCTATATGCAGGAAGGATGAATTTCATATAATATGGACTTGAGATTCTATACCCGTTACCTTCTTTCTATTCTTCTTCTTCTTAATCAGAAATTGCAATTTTGACTCTATTGTATTGAGAGGGGAAAAACCATATGATTTGGTTCTCCCATATATTCTCATTTATTTTTGGTGAGACCTATTCCATTGCATTTGGAACAATGTTTCCAGTGAAAAACACATTTCGTTTCATTGAAAAATCTTTCCAGATGACTAAGATACGTTTGTTTTAGTCCGACAGTTTTCCGATACCAAAATGAGCACACCTGTCATTTGATTGTAAATGTTTTCTTTACATATTTGTTCTTAGTTGTAGTTCTCATGATGAGTGATGTATTCTAGATGCAATAGTAATTGATGGATGGAGGGTGGCAGCCATACGATCTGATTTTGTTAGTGAGAGATGACTGTAGGGGGTAATCCGACAGGAGCTGATTTTGAGGGTTGTAGTTGCAGCCGATGTTCTTTGTTTGCTATGGCTTCGGTGTGGCTATAGATTGCAGCTTATGGATGTTCCATGATATGTGGTTTTTCTTAATTTTTATCCTCACTAACAACTCACACATAACATCACCGAAAAAATAAACTCAATTTGTAAATAATCAATGACATCAATATTTGATTATTTATAAAATATGCTATCAAACAAACCAAAAGTACATAAATTAGTTATTCACACCGAAGATGATGTTTATCATGTATTATTCATGTTCTTGTCGCAATTATGACCCTTAGTTCGCACTTTGGAAATTATTAATTGAGTGTCACAATTAATTATTTAATTAAGTGTCGTAATTAAATAATTAAGTGTCACAACTTTAGTTATAATTCAATCTCTAGAGTTAAAAGTTTTAATTATTTGTATGAATGGTTAGTCAGCTTATAGTAATTTATCTATATCCATAGTGCTTAAACTTAAGTTAGTCTTAATTTTAGCACCTTTGGCCTTATCTCAAGGGTCGGGGACATTACAACTTTCTTTTTTCTTGTCGCGTCTAAACCATTTTCTTTGTTTTCCTGAAAGAAGAGGATTTGATTGTGGTTGAATTGTGGGTGGTGTTATGATTCCAATGGCTCAAACTGACTACCTAGATGAGCTGCGGGGATCTCGACCGAAATTTTTATCGCTACTAAAATAGCAAAAAAATATAATAAAATATAAAACGATTTAAAGACTAGTTATCCCACACCTTGGTATGACTTCATAAACACACTTATACACATTATCACATGACATGAAAGGTGTCATCCAATGTTAAAAAAGAAGAAGCAAACAAACAAGCTTTTTTATTGTGTGATTTCAGCTGCGTGAGTATTGATTGTGCAGAAATATGTTCATCCTATTTCTTTATTGGATTGGATCAGATCTTCTGTCAAACAGAAAAGGAATATCTCCATTTGCTGGAAAGTTGTGTTATGGTCCTTCGATCTTATTGGAAATTATCTTGTTTGGAAGGTTGGGAATGGTGTTGATGTACGTCTTGGTTTGGATCCATGGGTTGGATGCAAATGGCGACATCTTCTACCTTCCTTAATTATTGATAAATTACACTCTCTTGGTATTTTTTTCCTTAAAGATATTGGAGGCCCTGGTATAGATATCTTGCTGGATTAGGGATGGCTTTCTGCGGATGATCTTGGGTTAGTGGATCAACAGGATGTTTCAGTTTGGAATGGTTATCTAGCTACTATCAAAGCTAGTCATGTTATATTAATTAATGATGTGGATGTTTTGGTTTGGAATCAGTCCAAATCGGGTAAGTACTCTCCAAAAGATGGTTATCTGCATTTGATATTGGACATAAATGAAATTGAATATTCCTGGTGGTGGAAAGTGTTGTGGAAGTTTAAATTCCCACTTAAGTAAAAAAAATTCTGTTGGTTTTTATTTTCTGGTAAGGCACTTACATGGGATGTAATAGTTAGAAAAGGGAGGGAAGGCCCCGGCAGATGTTATCTATGTAAGAAGGATCTTGAATCTAACTTTCATTTAGGATTAGATTGTGCTTTCACTATAATTGTTTGGATTGATATTGAGATCAAGTTAAAACTTCTGAATTTATGGTATGGGGAATCAGTGATTTCATGTATGAAGACCTGGTGTCTTAATGAGGAGGTCAAACACATAAGGTCTTTACCTGTTATAGTTCTATGGTTTATTTGGAAGGCTAGAAATCAGAGTTGCTTTGAAGACATCAATCTTGTGCCATCGCAGGTTGCCTCTTTTAGTTTGGGATTGCTGCAATCTTATCCTCATGATAAAATTGTCGTGAATATCAAAAATGTTGTTGAAGAAATTATTGATAAATCTTTTTCTTGGGGGTATTTTGATGGGTCGACAGCTGGTGATCCAAAAATATGTGGAGCTGGTGGTAAGCTTTTCATTACTGATGATCATTACTTTTCCTTTAAAGCATGATTAGGTTCTGGTACCAACAATTTGGTTGAGCTATGTGCTTTAAAGCTTTTTCTTTCCTTGGCCCGGGACAATCATATTGATCAAATTCAGATTTTTGGAGACTCACAGTTGGTCATTAATTGGGAAAAAGTTATTTCTTGAATCCATAATCTTGAGCTTTCTCAGGTACTTCTAGAAGTCAATAGATTATCTGATATGTTTGAGTTGGTAGATCTGAAGCACATTTACCGTTAAAGAAATTCTCATGTAGATTAATTAGCAAAAGCTGGAGCATCGGTTCTAGAAGGATTTTGGTATATTAAAGAATTTATAGCAATTGGTAGCTTTGAGACTTATCAGTCTTTTTAGCTTAGCTTTGAAGCTTTGATGGTTTATGTCATATGGATGTTGCTGATGGTTAGATCCTGATGGTTGTTTTTGGTGATGCTCTTAGATCCTGGTGATGATGCTGATGTTGTTAAATATGATGATGATGCTGGTGCTGTTAAATCTGATGCTGGTTCTGATTTGGTGCTGTTAAATTTGATGTTGGTGTTGGTGCTATTAAATATGGTTTTTATATATTGATGGTGATGTTGGACTTTAGTCCTATTTTTTTGTAATTATCGTTCTGGTATATGAACATATTACTATGAGCCATGCATACTAGTCTGTTTTTTGAACACTTTGGATGAGATACTTAAACATATAGGTTTTATAAATTTGTGGTTCCTATGATCAATTTTTGATCTTATGTAAGATTTTTTTTAAGAACTTTGGGTATTACTATGTGCAAATGGACAAGTTTTTTTTGTACCATCTGAAGAATGTTAATAAAATTACGATTTTTTTTCTATGGAAAAAAAAGAGTATTGATTGTTCATAAACACTACACATATCATGGAAAACAAGTGTCTTAGTTTGACATGACACCATTTACAATTAATATTATTAGCTTATTGACTATGATGTGAATAATAACCGTTAATGTTATAAAGTTATCATTGAAAATTGATTTTGTTAAGTCATCTACTAACAATGTGAATGATGAAAGTTAATATTATAAAGTTATCCACTCTTATTTGAATTATATAGTTTAAATGATGATAATCATATAAGTTTATACTCGATAAGAATGTTTTAAGTTTAATGAATGATAATTGAATAAATTATAAATATAGAATTGATAAATTAAGTTAGCTTTATAATAAATTATTTAGATTATTGTTTTAAACAACATTATTAATGGTCAATTGGATTTAGTTTGAGTGGTTGTGGGATGGAGTGTTATCTTTTCCATCTAGGTTTTACTTTAATAAGTGGCATGTTGAGCTCATAATGACTATATTGTTGTAATGGCTTCAAGTCTTGTTGTTGATAGGTCTTGTGAACTGAAGAATCTAGAGTTTACGCTACGTACCATCTCAAAATGAGTGGAAATGCCTGGGGTTTTGCCTTAGGATATTTACCCAGGAAAAAAAATGAATAGAAGATTAAATATGTTACAATGATTACGCTATGAAAGAAAACAACTCGAAGATCAAAAGTTATGGTCTATCTACTGCTTAGGTAAATATTTAACCTTCATTTTAGTGATGTGATTGCATGTAGGGATGGTCAATTATGGGGTGCCTTCAAAACCTTTGTCTTTTAGGGATGCAATAAAAAACAATATATTATTCCAAATGTTTCTAAGCCATCTCGTACGAGCCTAGTGCCCATGTAGTGGAGCACACTGAAGAACCCATCAACATTCAATATTTAAAAATATGAGATTATTTATATATTTAATAGGTATTGGCTTCCTACATCAAATTTCTACCTATGGATCAATTCAACTTGGGAAAATAATTGTAAGATTTCTCTTTGCTCCCAGGATTTTTTTATTGTTCATTTTTACAATCATGTTGATTATCAAAAAAATGTTTGAGGAGGGTCCTTGTTATGGTGAAGTGTACGATTTTTTTTATAACACATTGGTTTGTAGAGATTGATCCTAATTATATGTTGATTACTTGAATGCCTTTAGTTTTGTCTACCAATTTAGCATTACATTTCTAGCATTTGTTCATTTTTTAGGATATTGGAAATGCTTTTGACACTTACATAAAATCAAATATTGAGAGAGAGCTATAATGGGATTATGCACACATGCTCACATTGGTTTTGAGATAGAACTTAGTAAGGTTTTTTTTGGACAAAATTATTATCAAATGGAAATTTTTTAAATGCAATTAGGTTGCAGATTATGATAGCACAACAAGTCAATGATAGGTTTTGAGATAGAACTTAGTAAGGTTTTTTTTGGACAAAATTATTATCAAATGGAAATTTTTAAATGCAATTAGGTTGTAGATTATGATAGCACAACAAGTCGGTGATGGATCTTTCGACTTATAGAACATCTACAAGCTACTTGTCCATGTGCATAGGCTCATCGTCCTATTAAAAAAAGGATAAAATAAAAACGAAAGAGTTGGAATTTTTTGGAGACATTGATATCAGATAATGACCATAATTAGAATGAGGCAAATTAACAATCACAAATGCAAATTGAGGAATCCACTTCTTTCTTAGGGGATAGAGAAGAATATATGGATACTAGGATTCCCTCCTTGATGGAGATAGCTTTACCTGAATCCCTTCTAGGTGGAATAAAGAAACTTCATGAGAGTGATGCCTCTAATTAAAATTAGGAATTTGTTCCTTGTATGAATCTTGATAGTTCATTTTCTAACTTACTATTAATGATCTTGGTTCTTTTTTGGGGGGTCTACATAGAGTTAAAATGAAGAAGGAAAAAAAGGGGAGGATTGATGATTACTTTTTAAATGACCATAAACGACATTTACATTATTATTATTATTATTAATCGTGTAACTTAAGTATGCACATTTACTTTTATAAATATAAATACAATATGTGCCTATAAATTATTCTTTGTATTGTGCTTCAAGCACCCATATAATTTGTGATTTTCATTCTATAATGGAATATAAAATGTGATTTTAACTTTGAAAAAATAGGGTAGCGAAGGGGCCCAAGGTTTAGCTTGATTATAATTCAGTAAATGCTCTCGTGCAAAAGTTTGTGGAGATCTCATGCTCAAATCTTATTGAGTCCCTTGGGGTCATTGGCTGATATTGTATCACTTAATATTGTCCTCCATCTGAATATTTGTGAAGAGAGGAAAAAACATAGGGGGCCTTGCAAGCATAAAAACCCTCACTTGGAATGTTTAGTTTGTGGTAATCCCTAATACGTAAGCTAGTGAGAGACCACATTTCATTGACAAAAATTAGAGAAGTCCAAATGTTTTTCATACTCTATCTTCTTGAATGCTCAAAACTCATGTATTTTTCTTCCACAATATTTCATATCCCAATTTATAAAAAAAAACAATAAAATATTTTTTTATTAACAATATTGATTTCTTCTTATAATTTTAATTTTTTAAATATAAAATAATTTTTATAAAAACAATTCTCTTCCTTTCTTTCCACTTCTTCACTACATGATTATTTTTTAAATATTTAATTATGATATATAATAATAATAAAAATAAATTATAAACCATCTTTGTATACTAAAATATCTTTATATTAAAATTTACTTATTTAACTTATAAATACTATTAATATGATACACCATATTATATTCCTTTAATTATTCGACCTAGATAACAATTATATATATATATATATATATTTTTAAAAATATTTAATTATGATAAAATAATAATAATATTAATAAATTATAAACCATTTTTATATATTAAAATATATTTATATCTTTATATTAAAATTTACTTATTTGACTTATAATGACTATTAATATGATGATGGTTAATGTCCTTTGAGACCAAACTTTGGTTTATCAGACCTAAAGAAACGAATTATTTAGTTTGTTTTTAAATTATATTCCTATGCCCAAAGAGCTTGGAGAGAAGCGTCTCGAACTCACTATATACACGTTAAAAGGCTAGGAAAGTCGATATTGTAACCAAGATTATGAAATTGAGATCTAATATGAGTGTACGCAGGGCACTCTAAGAGAAAGTGATTTTCATCCTTAATATAATAATACATATTAATATTCCCTTAATTATTATAAATAGACCTAGTTGTTATTATATTCTCTTAATTATTATAGGCAGACCTAATTATTATTATATTCCCTTAATTATTATAAATGCCCATAGTTGTTATTATATTCCCTTAATTAGTATAGATGTGCCTCGTTGTTATTTATTCCCTTAATTATTATAAATGCTCTAGACTACGACTACATGATTTTTTTAAATATTTAATTATGATAAAATAATAATAATATTAATAAATTATAAACCACCTTTATATACTAAAATATCTTTATATCCTTGTATTAAAATTTACATAGTTGACTTATAATTACTATTAATATGATAGTACATATTATATATTCCCTTAATAATTAAGGTCGGCCTAGATAACAACTATTTGGATACTAACTTTTTCATAATGAGGTTATTGAGAAAGCTCCGATGGGTTGGGGTGGTGAGACCATATAGGTTGGTAGCAAAGGGAGAAGTATCAAGTCCCACATTTCTATTTTTTTATAAATATATTTATATGATATTACATATTATATTTCATTTATATTAAGTGAAAAAAATTATTATTAATTTTTTACTTTTAAATATTAAAATACTACATATTATATTATATTTTTTTATATATAATTACATAATATTATATATTATAATTATTTTTTAATTATACTATATGAAAATGTTTTTTTCATTTTTTAAATATAAAAATATACAATATAAACAAATTTATTATTTTTTAAATATTAAAAAAATTGAATATTAATGTTTTTTTTAATGTTGATAGAATACTCGTTTGCCTACCCAAAATTGTCTTATACATAATAATATTGTATACAAAGGCACTAATATTGAATCATTTGTATAGAGGGAAGCCACCCAGCATTGAATCATTAACATGGTAATAGTCAACCGAAGCACTTTGTTTTCGTCACGTTTTCCTACACCTAACACTCTTAACCCTCTTGTGGGCACCTAACACATCAGTTTTATATTTTTATTATCAAGGACTCTCTTTCGTAGGCAGAGTAGCCCCTTATTATTTAATCATTTAAATTTCTTGTAGTAAATCAAATACTTTATTTTTCTACACGTATCTTAAATGATTCCAAGCTGAATTTTTTATTGTTAGATGAGGAACTTGATTTAGTTTGCAAACACAAAAGAAACTGTAAAGAATGTTGAGAATTTGTTCTCTATTGAGTTGATAAAGCTCTACAGTTCTCAATATCAAATAATTTGCAGTGGTCTTATGAAGTGGTTGAAATCCAATTAGATGACTTGTGTTCATGGGCTTGTCAGCAGCGTTATGAATTATGCGATATCTAATATCCCTGTATACAATCAAATAATAATTTTTGACATCTTAAATGATCATGAGCCCGATTCTAACCATAGACCTTTAATCTTATGGTCTTGTCCCATAAGCCTCTCAAAATTTATAGCAATTCATATGCTCTAGAAAAAAATGTTTGAGTGAAGTTTGAGTGAGAGATATTGTTTTTCCCCATATATGGGAGGGACAGTCATCACTTCAAAGAAGAGGTGGTAGTAGAAAGAAAATATGGTTGAGTGAGTGAAGGAGATCGAAAGGACATTGAAGGCCAGCTTTGCCTAGCCCTTCAATCCAACAAAAGGATATGCACACCACATGAGCTTTAATCACCCTTTAATGGGAATGATGGATTCGAGTGGGTTAATTAAGAACAATAACACCATATAGTTCATTATTGGTGGGAGAAACAAGATTGCAAATGATGATAACCCTCAATGAAGGGATATATTGATCAAGTATTTAAGTTGTTTCCTCTGTTTTTTTTGTTCTTCTTGGTAATGTCAGAAGCTCTGGTTGCCATTGACAATCTTAACAACTCTCCTGATCTCACTTACTACCCACTACTTGAGGTAAAAGGAACAAACCATTCCCCTTGGTGGTTTGTAGACAAAGGTGGTTGTATTCTCTACAATTGGGAAAGGATATTTGAGAGAAGATGATTCTCTCTTTATAGCAAGGTGGTAGGATCAATCTAGAGACCATCCACCTTTCCTTTATGATCTCAACGATACGTTGGGAGGGATGTAGGCATTGCTCAATTCACTACCTCTTATTTTCCATGGGGAGTAGGGAAGTTTGGGAGGTGTGCATTTTTCAATTCAATACCTATGGCTATTGGAAGAGTAAGAGGAGAGAAAAAATGAATGGGAAGCAAAGAAAGAAGAAATTGGTTTAGGGGTCCAACAAAGAGGAAAGTAGATGCAGATCTTGGACTCGCAAAAATGCAAGCAAAGGGAACCCTTCCATCTTGCCAACTAGAGCACAAACATAAGCTATGGAAGCTGCAAGAAGATACAAAATAAGATTTCTCATTAAAATAGAATAGGAGGTAGAGAGGATAAAAAACATGGTCATGGAAAAATGTGGCAACACCTTCACATACATAATTGATGTAGAGCTCATGGATTAGATTCTTGATACATGGTGTTCTTGAGGTAGGGACATCAAATATTTCAAATTGATTGAATTGTGTTGGCACAAGAAACCATTCATAACTCAAATTGTGGAATAATGTGGGATGCAACATGATGCCATTTTGAACAAATTAGACTTCCTAGATTACAAATATGCAGCTATGGGAAAGGATATTTGGGGCATGGAAGTTGTGGAAGTTGAGTAGAAACATGATGGTTAGGTACCAACTACAAAAGACCAAACATATACCAATCAAGTCTACATATATGTGGACTCATACTAAGATGCATAGGACAAGGGATTCATTCACTAGTCTAAGTATTGTTTTTCTTAATATTTTATGCTTCTCTCTAGGGTGAGTATATCTTTCATTCTTTTCCATGCAACAATTTGTGTTTGGAAAATTTTGGCCTCAAATATAGATTTTGTTATCTTTATTATGTTATATCTCTCTAATGTTGATTAGATATACATGATGATACTTTAAACAATCATGTTAAAACTACGGAACATTAGAAGCACATGTATCATATATTTATATATTTGATAGTTAACCTAGAAAGACTATACTAGGAGACTACTTGAACCAGGAGACAATCACCCAAATTGTCAAACTGTTGAAAGAGTATGAAGATCTGTTTCTATGCATCTTTTCAGAGATGAAGAGATTGTAGTAGCACTTGGAGAAATGGAGATCCTTGGGGTAGGGAGTGGTGTTGCTCCACCACATTGTTGATCATGCATCTACCTTGTTTTGGGGACAAGGGTGGGTATCTTATATCTTATTAGGCTTTAGAGATGAAGATAGAAGGTATTGGGACACCCATAATCATGGATATGTTTTAGTTTGGATAAAATCACCCTTTGGGGCTTACTCTCCCAAAATTGGTTATTGTGAGTTGCTATTGGAAGATGGCATGGTGGACCCAGTTTGGTGGTGGTAGGAAGTTTGGAGGTTTAAGAGTCCTACGAAGATTAATATTTTTATGTGGTTTATGTTATCCAACAAAGCATTGATGTGGGATGTTATTCAACAGAGGAACACATTACGGCCTGGAAGGTGTAATTTATGTAAATGAAGGGCTAGTTGCCATATGTCAGTAGGTTGTTCTTATATGAAGTAGGTTTGGAAGGAGATCGAGTTATTAATCAGGATAAGGGGTATTTGGTCTAGCTCACTCGTTGAGGAATTATCAAGGTTCTAGTGTTCCAATCAGGCTTTAAAGGCCTATAGATCCCTTCATCAACCACAAACCATCACGAGGCTTAATTCTTCTCATCATACCTTATTTTTTCGTTGGTTGATAGGTCGTTAAGAACATCATGTCACCAAGTGAATCCATAATACAAACTCCCCTGCTCTCATTAATTCTAGTCACTATAATCATGCTTGCCAAGTACTTTGCTTTAATTTATGATAGAATGGCGTTGTCTTCACATGTTGACCCCGTATCGCCACCACATATAACCTTGTGTACCACATCACGAGGTGGCTTCTCCATGCTACCATTGTGCTTTAACATTTTAGCAATCCTTCCCCACTTCCTTATCACTCTATTTAAAGAAAGAGGCATCCAAATTCAAGTTCAAACACCATTGACAAATTTCATTAATCTAGTTGCAGTTAACCTCATATTTCTCTCTCTCTATAGGATGAATCCATTTACTTTATCAATTCTTAAAAGCCACAAATCCTTTAACCTCTAGGAAAAAGTCGTAAATATGAATAAATAATTAAATAACTAATTCATTCTCTCTTATCTTCCAGAGAGATTATGAACAATCATGACCAATAAAGAAAACATGCAAGTTGCTAATGTGATCCTTTGCAAATAGAGAATCACTCTAAAACAAAAAGTCAAAATAAACAAGTACAAGTAGATAGACCTTTACCAAAATTGTTTTTCACTATTGCTCCACCTTTCAACTACCTAACTGTCAAAAACCTAACATACACAAAACAAGCAAGACGATGAGTTGACCCACTTTTTTTTTTCCCTTAAAACATGTTAAATTCATGGAACCATTGGATGAGTTTACCCATATTTCTTTCTCCTTAAAACACGTTAAATTAATGGGATCAAAGGATGAGTTGACCCTATTTTTTTCCTTAAAACACGTTAAATTTATGCGACCACCAATAAGGGCGAGAACCCAAACACGACTTCCAAGCTCTATGGAAACCAACTAGTCTATACAACATTCTCTCTACACGCATACACATCATAGATTCCAACCCTGCATGGCATACACGTAATTAATCATGGTAAAGGCATGGGAAAGATTGGAATTAATCATGGTAAAGGCATGGGAAGGGTTGGAAAACTTGGTGAAATGGGTGGAGATCAATTGTAATTGTACACTAGCACTTATATGGGTTAAGATAAGTTCTAGTGTTATGTATTTTCAAATCAATATATAGTAAAAAGAGTAGCAAAGTACACCCAAAACCAGGATTGTGTGAAGACAAGGTTCGTCTTGGAATCCTTATAGCGGACCTTATTTCATAGTGGCTCCCATTTTCATTCCTTCTTCATAAGGTTTCGAACCCATGACTTTATGGGACTAAACCCCACACAAACCATGTGAGCTACATCTCATGAGTATTTAATTATCCAATCGAATCGATGTGAATTACCTTTGACTTTTTATTTTGTTACTACTTTTTAACCTTTTCCTCCCTCACATGTTTCACTTTTAGTATTTGCCACCTATAATATTATGATTTTACTTATTACTTGAATAAATAAATAAAACTTTTTTTAAGACATCCAATAGATCAATTCTAATGGCTATTTTCCTTTAATATAAATAATCAATATTTTTCTACTATTTTCAACTGATTGCGATGGGTGCAGTGTCCACCTGAAACATTAGGTATTCTAAAATCTAACACAGTGAAATCCAGAAACATATATCACATATTGTAAATTTGATAAGAAATTATTGCATAAGCCTTAAATTTGGTTTTTTATTTGAATGCAATTCTGTTTGAAGTTGAACTTGCACAACAAATTATTTTTTAGACCATTTGTAGAGGTTACTAGAGTAGAAAGCACCACAAAGTTCTTAAATATCGATATCTATGTTCCTAATAGTGAGAATAACATCTACAAAAACCTATTTTAAACTTTTATTTTTGCATATTCCAATAAACTCTTTTATAGGGAAAGAACCGAGGGCATGGAACTATTATGGTCTATGACTACTAATTTCATCTTTTCTTTTTGAGAAATGTGCCAATATGCTTGATCCTGTTATGCTTGATTTCCGGTTTCTCTATAATTGCTTATTGATTTAATATCAATTTTGTGAAATAGAATATGTTACAAAGTTTGGAAGGTTCTACTTTCTATCGAAAATATGTTGTACTCCTTGTGTATGCAAAATTGTTAGTTATACCCACACAGGCCTAAATATAGGTATACCCATATAGGCCTGCTTTATCTCCCTTGAAGTGAGTGACCATTGTAAGTCAGAAGCTTTGATTTGTAATCCTCATATGCAACCTTTTTCCATGTATTTTTTTTAATGCTAGAGTTCTAGGGTTCCCTCTAGGGAGATTTTCATACCAGGGCCCGTCCTAGATGCCTTAAAGAGGGATTCATATGGTATTGTTTTGTTTTTGGAGATGATTAGTTTGTTTTGAGAGCATTATTTCTCTCAATCATTCTGAGATGTTGACCTTGATTCCATGTCCATTAACCAACAAAGGTACTTGTTCTTCATCATTTATTTATTTATTTTGAATAATCCATCGGTATAAAATGTGTCAATATGGTAGGGTCCGAGCCAACTTATCCTTAATTTTCCTTTGAAATCTTTGAATATTGAGTCGTATATAAGGGCCACCTCACCTTCCTTGAATACTTTGGTTTTAATATATTTATCATGCCACTTTGTTCGTTGTTCTTGGTCCATTTTAGCACGGAATTAAGCCTCTTGCATATACTCATTTAGGGCATTGATATTTTGCAATCTTTCTTGTTGTGACTCTGAGAGATATAATCCTAGTTGTAGGAATGTCCTTAGTGCTTGAATCTCAAACTATATGGAGAGAATAACCTTCTTACCATAAAATAACTCATAGGGTGTCAACCTTGTGGTAGTTTTCCATGTAGTGTTGTATTCCCTTACAACCACTGTCAATTTGTTTTCCCAATCTCTTTTTGTTATTTGATTGTATTTGTTAGGAAGTTCTCTATATCTCTCTTTTCCACCTCTACTTCACCATTTGTTTGAGGATGGTTGCTTAGTGATTTTGAAATATTTGGAAATCAACAAATAATGAGCAACACAAATATTTCATAGAAATGCACATGCCAACTCAAAATTTTCATTAGCCAAACACATATTTATACATGAATAGAAACCCCCCATGAATCAAATTTGCTCCTACAATCTCTCAATAGTTGTTCCTTAAATCATAACAAATCTGATCTCAATCCCAATTTAGCTCTATGAGATATGATCAAAATAACAACATAATCAATATTACTAAATTAAACTAAGGGAATCGTCAAATGAGTCATTAGCCAACGCCCCGCCACCCAGCNAAGCACATCTTCCTGAATCATATCTCAAACAAAATGGTATCGCATATCAATGTGCTTAGTATTGTTGTGAAACACTGGATTCTTATAAATCCAAATAGAACTTTGATTATCACAAATAAACTATGTTGGTTATTCCTACTGCTCATGTAGATATTGCAAAATTCTTCTCAACCAAATTTCTCATGTTGTTGTAGCTGTCGATTTATACTTTGCTTTTGTTGTAGAGAGTGAAACTGTGGGTTGCATTTTATTACTCCATCCAATTGTTGTTGAACCCATGATGAATGTGTAACGTGAAGTAGAATTTATGTGGAATCCATATAACCATCCCAATCTAAATATCTGTAACCAATCAACTTGAAATATTTTGTAGATTTGTATACCAAACCATAACCAACTATACCTCGTAAATACCTCAAATTTATCTTAGATGTTTTCCAATGTAACTCTTGGGGATCATACATAAACCTTGAAACCATGTTGACTACAAAATCTATATTTGTTCGAGTTGTAGTTAGATAGATCAAACTTCCAACCAATTGATGATATCGAGTACTATCAACTGGATTAGAGTCATCTTTTTGTATAACTTCAACCTATTTTCCAGAGGAGATGCAACTGGCTTGTAACTCATCATGTTGAACTTCTTCAGAATATCCCAAGTATACTATGGCTCGTGACATAAAAATACTATCTTCTTTTTTCCATACTTCAATAGCCAAGAAATAATGCAATTCACCAAGATCTATCATCTTGAATTTATCTATCATAGGTGACTTAAACTTTTGAAACAATTCATAAATGTTCCATGTATAAATCAAGTCATCAACATATAAGGAAACTATGTGAATATCGTTTTTGATGAGGAATATAGATATTGGGTTCATATCAAATCTAAGAAATAATGCAATTCACCAAGATCTATCATCTTGAATTTATCTATCATAGGTGACTTAAACTTTTGAAACAATTTATAAATGTTCCATGTATAAATCAAGTCATCATTATATAAGGAAACTATGTGAATATCATTTTTGATGAGGAATATAAATATTGGGTTCATATCAAATCTTAGATAGAACTTGCTCCTGAAAGTATTGATCTATTCTAGAATATTGTGCCCTTGGTTCCCCTTTGAGACCATATGAGGCCTTCTTCAACCTGTAAACACAATCTTATTTTCTTGGAACTTCAAAACCTTCAGGAAACTCCACATAAATCTCTTCATCCACATATCCATCCAAGAAAGTTGATTTAACATCCATATGAAAATAATCTATGTATAATGTACAACCACTACAAGTACCATCTCGATTGTATCCATCTTCGTCATTGGAGAAAATGTATCTGTATAATCATTTCCTTCCTTTTGCGCATAACCCTTTGCAACTAAATGAGATTTATAATTATCAATTATGCCATCTATTTATACTTGATCTTATGCTCCCATTTACTATCAACCACATCCTTTCCTTTAGGAAAACTAACTAAGTCCCATGTATCATTCCTCACTAAGACATTAATTTATGCTTCTATTCGTTTATTCCATTCATATTTACTTGATGTTTCTACATAGTTATGTGGTTATTCCATCTTCATTACTTGGACCATGTGAGAAAAATTTACAATGCCTTGTGATCTTGTGATTCTTCTCTCAAACAATATATCCAACATGTTATTATCTGAATCTTTGGACTAGCCACTTAGGATTCTTCTCAATTTCATATGTCTTAGTTATCTAAGAACTAGATCCATCACCAATAACAACTTCATCTTTTCTTTGAACATCATTTGGATGATAGATTCCTTTCTCACCAAACACAGCATCTCTTCTTATTATCACCTTCTTTTCTTGGGGATCAAACAACCTGTAACTTCTTGTTTATTCGCTATACCCAATGAAAATACACTTAATAATCTTACCATCCAATTTATTCCTCTTTTCTTTAGGAACATGTGCATAAGTAGTGCATCCAAAAATTCTCATGTGTGCAACACTAGGTTTGCACCCTGACCATGCTTCTTTTGGAGTCAAGTCCAAAATTGCTTTTGTAAAACATTTGTTTAAAGTGTAGACTGCTATATGAACTACTCTAGCTGAGAATTCGTTTGTAATTTTCCTTGTTTTCAACTTACTTATTTCTATCTAAAAGCAGATGGATCCCACGTGGAGACTAGGGGAGAAATTTAGGAAGAGATAGCAACTACTTCGAAGGGATTATGATTGAGGATGGTGATGACAGGGATCAAGACATTGCTCGGATCACTGCACTCATCCCTAGGGAAATAACTAGGGAGGACAATGAGATGCTCAATAAAGCTATCTCCATGCAGGAGGTGGAGGACGCGGTAAGCCAGATGGATCAAGGGAAGTCCCCTAGACCAGATGGCTTTACAACTAACTTCTTCCACTACTTCTGGGATATGATCAAGGATGTGGTTTGGGAAATTGTTGAGGAATCAAGACGCAAGCGAGGGGTGATCAAAGCCTTCAATGCGACTTTTCTATCCCTGATCCCAAAAGGGGAAGGTGCGGATTCACCAGGTAAGTTCAGAACTATATCCCTTTGCAATGTGATCTATAAAATTATCTCCAAGGTGATTGCGAACCGATTAAAACCCCTCATTTCTGGTTTGATCAGTTCGGAACAATCAGGCTTTCTCGAAGGTAGATAGATCCTAGATGGCATCATTGTTGTCCATGCAACAATCCACTCTCTCAAATGGACAAAAAGGCCTGGAATGCTCATTAAGCTTGATATCACCAAGTCCTATGATAAGCTCAGTTGGCAGTATATGGAGAAGATGTTGATTGTGTATGGTTTTATCCTGGAATGGGTGGAGTGGGTCATGGCTTTGGTTACTACACCCTTCTTCTCCATATTGTTGAGTGGATATCCGACCAAGCTCTTCAAGACTTCTCGTGGGATCAGGCAGGGCGATCCGCTTTCACCCTTTCTCTTTATCCTAATGGCGGAGGGCTTGAGTAAACTCATACAAACCTAGGTAGCAAGAGGAAAAATTAGGGGTCTTTCTCTTCATGAAGGTATGGAGAAACAAACTCACCAACAATTTGCGGATGACACGATGCTAATGGGGCACCCTTCAGTCCAAGAATCCCGTGCTTTTAAAAAGAGTTTAATACTCTTTTCAAAAGCATATGGGTTGGCAGTCAATGCCGAAAAATCTCAGGTATTCTTCTTTAATATGACCCCCATCATCCAAAGGAATATTGTCAGAATTTTGGGCTTCTCCATGGGATCCTTCCCTTCCAAATATCTTGGAGTTCCCTTGGGGTTGGGAGCCACCAAGAATGCTTCTTGGCAGGATCTGGTGGATACAATCAGGGGCAGAATCTCAAGTTGGGTTCTTCAACCCCTTAACCTGCCATGAATACTGGTCCTAGTTAAATCGGTCTTGCAAGCCATGCCAGTATATCTCTTCTCTATTCTATCTGCCCCAAAGACTATCATAAAGGAGATAAGCAGNACCCCCTTAACCTGCCATGAATACTGGTCCTAGTTAAATCGGTCTTGCAAGCCATGCCAGTATATCTCTTCTCTATTCTATCTGCCCCAAAGACTATCATAAAGGAGATAAGCAGTATTCAGCGAAACTTGTTGTGGGGGTGAAGAGAAGCTAAAGCAAAGTTCTCTTTGGTCAGTTGGGACAAAATTTGCTCCCCTAAGGACAGAGGTGGCTTGGGTCTTCGCAACCTTGCAGTCATGGGTGAAATTCAGGGGGCCAAAATATGGTGGCGGTGGTGCAACTATACGCAGGAACCATGGGCTAATCTTGGGCACATTAAGTACGCTAGAGACCAGCCTAAGAGCCAACTGGTTCGATTTAATGAGGAACTGCCAGGATCTCATATCTGGGCAAAGGCTCTTTCGAGGCGTAAGATAGTTCAAGAGCACAACTTCTGGGAGGTCAGGGCGGGAGAATATGCTAATTTCTCGGATGACTCGTGGAATCAGCTCCCCAAACTCGGGGCCGATCCCCGCTAACAACATATCCAAGATAAAGGACTAGAGGAAGGAAATATTAAAGTGAGCCACTACTAGGAGGCAAGAGCTCGGGAGGATCAACGATGATGGATGATTCAGGACAGGGGTGACAATCGGACGTTCGAGGACGACCTTCGTTCCTTCAAGGCTGAACTTTAGGAAAGATACATTTTACCTAAAACCGGAGTGGATATTCTGTGCTGGGGATATACCCAAAAAGCGTCCTTCAACATAACAGAAGCCTATGCTATCAGAACAAGGAACCAGGAAGGGGAGGATGGAATATGGAAGAAGGGTTGGGAGACCAATCCCTGGCCAAATATTGCTACCTTCTACTGGCTGGTGGTCAGGCAAAGAATCCTAACTGGGGAAAACCTTAGGTGCAGAGGAGTTCATGGCCCCTCACAATGTGCCCTTTTCTTATGTCAAGAAGAGAGTATGAACCACTTGCTCGATTCCTGCTCCTTTTCTGCATCTATATGGGACATGGGTGCAATGGATTTTAAATGGAGTGATCAATGTCGAGGTGATCCATTCCAAACCCTGAGGGACTAGAATCCCAAATATTTTAAAAACCATATCGTTCAGATTCTGTGGCAGGACTTCCCAGGAATCGTCATGTGGGTGGTTTGGAAGGAGAGAAATGGCTGATTCTTCCATGGAAATAAGCAAATGTTTGAGGAGGTATGGCAGAATCTGGCTGTGAATCTTTTGGAAACCATCCGAAGCATGCAGTGGAGTGAGGTAGAAAAAGAGTTCACTAGACCAGAAGCGCTCATAGAGGACGGTTGGGGGCTGGATAAAGGAGGCTTGGATGGGCTACGACAAAAAGTTAAAAGTTGCAGAGTCTGTAGCCCCAACTCTTGGACCCCCCACCTGGTTTTCAAACTCAATTTTGATGGGACATCGAAGGGAAATCTAGGAGCGGTTGGCTATGGCGGTGTATGCAAAAACTAGGACGGGGACATCTTACAAATTTCTATGGTGCAATACTCCAAAAATTCGTAAAAATTTAAAAAATTTCATGTAACATAAAATGTTTGTAGTCACCACTGCCTAGGAACAATTAACTGCTAACGGTTACTAAAAACAGTAATAAAATAGAACTGGATGTTTTGTTAATCTCTAGTTCTGCATACTTATTAGTTTGTTTTCATAATTCAATGTTAAGGAGTTGATTTAGCAGATTATGATTTGGAATAACAGGAATTGAAACATCTGTTTAATTTCTAGTACTAAGTTTGTTTTACTGTCTTATGGAAGTAGGAAAGAACTTCAGTTGAGATTGAGGCTTACGTAGCTTATAGCTAATGTAGTGAAGTGATGCTTCCTTTAAAGGTTCTTTACAAGTGAGAAGTTTGTTACCAGTTATCCAGATCGAGATTATTATCTCAATTAGCATAAAATAGAATGCTAGTAAATTTATTTATTTTACAGCTTTGAGCAGTAAAAGAGGTATCGTTAATCTAATTATTTATGTTCTACATAGCTACTTCTAAACATAGGTGTTAGGAAACTGAACCTAGTCCAGTTGCCCTCCTATTTCGCTATAACCAACTTGTTCATTCAATTTTCATCGATTTATTATGAGCTTAGGTTCTGCATGCAGTTCTAGTGAATAGAAATTAATACAACAAGTTCTTTTATCACCTTATTACTTAACATCTTAGTAATTCAAGGGTACTTATTTCATCAATGATCAAACTAGGTAAACTTAGACAATCTAAATCTGGATATATTCATAGGTAAAAAGGTTGTTATTCACACCTGAAAATAAAACCTAGTGCATAAAGAGTTTACTAATTGACCTGGTATTTACCACTAAGAAAGGCAATAATCTATATTTTTAAACTATAGTATTAATGCTTTTTATGTAGGGATGAAAGGGTTATTTTCTATAAAACAAATCTATCCCTTTTAACCCTAGTATAATCTTTATCTCCTCAGGTGTTACTAATAAACAAAACATTAGTATCTTTAAACTGATATTAATTCAATATCTAAGCTAATGTTCTAGCTATGCATCTTCCCATAGTTGCAAGTATATACATATAACTTATTTTAACTGTTATATTTTCTAAACTTGCTATAAAGTATGGTTTATTATGCAATTGTCATTGAATAGTTTTCTTACATATGTTTTTCTTAAACTATAGCAAAGATTATAAATCATACTATAGTCCTAGTATAATTACTACCTACCTTCGTTATTTGTTAGGGATACAACAATGCATACAAACCATGATGAAGGATAAGAAAAATTATAATAAGGTTAACATAGTTTTTAATGATCATATACTTATTGTTTACGGGCTACTCCAGAAGTTTTCGAAGTATAACCTAAAACCCACCTCTTCCAAATAATTTCAGAGCCACATGGTTAATGTTCATTGGATAGGTTTTTGGTTGACCTTGGAAGCGATATAAGGTGGTCCTAAAACCCTAAATCACATTTTACCTCATTTTGTTTGCCATTCTATGGTGTGAGGAGTCACAGGCTCATTGCCGCATGGCCTGACTATCACTCCATCGTATGAAGGTCTCCTTGCCAAAAATCATCTTTCTTCTGCGTGTAGAGGGACATTTGGCCCCTGCCCCTTTGTTTTGTGGAAGAACCCCTTTCGTCGCCAATACCTAGCTCTATAAACTATGCTCCTTTCGTTACCTTGCCTCTGCAAGTGCTGTTATCCATACATTGTGTGGTGAGAGTTGTTTTTAAAGAGTGAGCATGGTTCTTGGTTGTTAAAAAGGAGTGTTACTAGAGAGTATCATGTTCTCTTGTTTTACTGCTTGTCTTCTGGTATAGTTTTACCTTTGCCTCGTCGTGGCTTTGGATTTTGAACTTGAGCACTGTGCGTTGTATTCTTTTCTAATAGTGCTTCCTTGAAGTTCGTTGCACTTTTAGGTGGCTATGGTTTGATTATATCGTCTTCTGCATAGCAAAGGCAAAGAGATAAGTTCAGGTAAGAATTCTTTCACCTTTTTGTCCATTCTTACACTGCTAAGGTTTAATATTTCCGCTACGGACAGGGGGTTTAACCACTTGTGGTTCTTCACTATTGCAGGATTCATTCCAAAGAATCTTGAATTGGAAGATACCACCAGAAGGGGCTCCACGTTAGCGTTTCTTCTGGTAAGCCTCGGTTTCACTGAGGTTCCTCCTGTAGTGGTGTATGGTGTTTATTTTAGTTGAAGTAGTTCATTGGGTTTCTGGTTTTCAGCTCGACCATGGATACACTGTGTTGTAAATTTTTTTGGAAGGCCATGTGGTCGATTCTATAAAGTATATATATATATATTTTAGAAGTCTTCAAGCCCTAGTGGATGTTTTGTGTTGGAAAGATTTGGGCTTTCACAGCCATGACTCAATAGATTCATTTTGGGACCCTTTTGGCGATGGTTGTATTACAGTAAAATCATTTGATGCCAGCTTTTAAGCCGTAACTGTATTTGTAACAGGCCATAGGGCTGTAACTGATATAGTTTTAATTTAGGGTTTAAATGCTATTTAAAGTTTGGATAAGCTTGAAGCTTATTGTTTTGTAATTTATATTTTTGGTAATAATTATACACTGTGGTTTTAAGTAAGAGATGGCAACTGTGATATTCTTAACTGTTCTAGTTTCTTCGATTCTGTTTAAAATATCTTAAACATAGTTTTTGTTACTGTAATTTGATATTTATTCTGATTATGTTTAAAAATGAAATGAAATGTTTTAGGCAGTTTAGTATTTAAAATATAGTTTGATTTTTTACTGTGAGTAATAAATTTCTTCATTAAGTAAATGGAAGAAAGATGGACTATGCAACCTAATTCTTTACTGTATTTTCTGAGTTAATATATGTTGAAAGGTTATTACTTACTTTCTCTCCGTTTAGATGATCATACAATGTTAAAAGTGTTTTCTTTTAGATAATATATTTAATTTTGGTAGGTTTATATACCAGATAATTATGGTTAAATAAATGAAGTATGTAAACTTTGATTTGTTTAGGAGTGAAATGAATAACCCCTCTATTAGGAAAAAGGGGTGGTAATTTTATTTATATTTTTATAGTTCTTTTAACAGGTTTATTTATAAACCCTAATTTCCCTTAGTTAAAATACTTAGTTAGTATTGGATTATAATGTGATTTTTGGTTTCATTTTATTCAGTTTTAAGGTAAAGTTAGCTTAATAAACTTTTAGCCCTATTTTACTGTTTATTTAGTTAACCTGCTTATTTAATTTCTATTTTTATAGAGTCTATAATTACTTATAGTAATAAGCTTACTGTGATTTATTATATCTATTGTGTAAATAATATACACAGACTAAGTAAATTTTATACTTTTAAATCTTTCCTAAGACAGATCTGTTGATGTTATTCAAAGTACTCTGTCTAATTAAAACCATCTAAGATAGGAAAGAAAAGCATACATATAAACTTCTCTTATGAAACATGTAGAAGGTAATAAATCACATTCATGCATACTTCATTCAATTCTTTATCTGAAGTTAATCTAACCTACTGTACTAGATTACTTCCTTTATAAAATATGTGGAAAAATACAGTTAGGTATTTTTTTTTATCTATCAGCAAAACTGGAAATTCTTCTAATCATTTACCCTAAACTATCTAAACCAGCATTTAACTATTTTTTATAGTAAAAGTATTTCTTTTAACTAACCCTAGTAGTAATAGAGCAGGAGCACAACATGATATTACTTAAACTCAAACCTTTCACATAACATTGAACAGTTAGAAAACTAGATAAATCATGTAGAATCTAGAAATGTAGAAGAGGTGACAACAGCTTAAGGAACATGTTCCTCCCAACAAACTCCTCGAGAAAAGCTAGACTGCAAATCTCAGGAACCCCAAGCTTGTCTCCTGGTCCACCTGGTAGAAGTTCTGGGTGAGAGATGTGATTTAATAGTCCTCTGCAACTCTACTGAGTGTTTAGAAGTCAATCAGTTCTGCATGCAACAGTATGAACTCAGCTTAGAATAGCTGCACTAGTTCAGGCCTTCAACACTTTCCACTCAAAATATACTTCAGCTAGTCCCCTCCATCGATTTTTCTTGTGCACTTCATTCACCCAGAATGTTCACAATTCAAGAATGAGTAGCCTTAGATGTCTTCAATGGGAAGTTTTATTAGCATGCCTAGGTCTTTTGGGTTAGTTTTCACTTAATGAGCCACCTGCTCTTGTTCCATTTTCTTGGCGAACATGACCACAAAAATAGGGAAGTTGCCTCCTACAATAGCTAGAAGTAGTTTGAGGATGCTTCTAAGTGTCAATCTGTTCTCAACCCAACCTTCTCCACCAAGTGACCAGTAAAACACTCATTTAACAACTTCCTGAAGCTGTTGTCTCATCTTTCATTTATTTATTAATAAAATATTCAGCAATTACATTCAATCATCCCTAACCCCACTTGGTCATTAATTACAATCTTTATAATAAAATATAACATATATTTCTTAAAACATAAAATGTTTTGCAAATTGGGGCATGTGACATATGGTTCCATTGGGTTTGACACCAACAATTTCGTGGAGCTTGAAGGTCTGCTCCAGGGTCTCAGAATCATGTTGGAAGGATGGATTCCGACAATTATCGAAGGGGACTCAAACATCCTAATGCAGATGGCAAAGCAGCTTGCTAACGAAAAAATGACCAAGAAGGTATCGTCCAGCTGGTGATTAGCCAGCAGGTTGGAAATCCTACGTAGCCTTGTTTTGGCACACCCGACGGTCTCTTTCAGCCACATTAGACGGAATGCGAAGAGGGTGGCTAACTTGCTGGAAAACACCGGAGCGGAGGAGAACAGGGTACACAGGATGAGACAACTGGAGGAACTAGAGCTGAACGATGGGATCCCCAGTGCAGACAACTTACCATTCAAAACGTCGGTGCAAATAGACAGGTGGCGGGCGACAGGAGTGGTAATCAAGGCGAGGACAGGAAGCGGAGGGAGCCTTCCCCGGATCTAGATCGCTGCCACACGTGATCATGCAAACTACATACGTTTTATTCATGATCAGTCACTTCACTCTTAATACCAGATACAGATCCCGGCTTGGGAGGAGAGGTCGGGGATATTTTCTGTGAAATTGGGATTTTGAATTGATGATGGAAATGATTCCTAAGCTCGTGCTGGGTACGGGAGAATGTGAAGGCCAGATTTGGGAGATCGTGGGATCGTACAGAACCGTTAGTGCAACCATGGCTCTCCTCCTATTTAATAACGATAAGGCTTCGTGTATTTTCATCCGCTATTTGTGGAACAATTCTGTCAACCTGGTTGTGGTTAGGAGTGGTGCCATTCTTGGAATTTGCAGAGTAGAGTAGTGGGGAACTGGGAGGCGTTGTGTAAAATGGCCCCTATTTGTGGCAATCATGTGAGGATGAGTGTGGGTGAAGCTTTGGCTATGCACCATGATAAAGGAAAGGGGGTGGCCAAGAGGGGCAAGGGATCTGCTACCTGAGCTCAGCTCCATGCCCAAGCGACTGTCGATTTCTTCAAAGACCGTATTCCATTGGCTGCCCACAAAGCTATTGATATGGTAGAAAAGGACCTATGGGAGCAAGTGAAATCCATGGCAATTGAGGAAGTTCGCCAGGAGGTTGAAGACATGGTTGTGGATCTTGGCTCCACAGCCGGTCGACCGATGACTTGTGATCGTATGATTATGCTATACTGGTTAATTATGAACCTGGTCACGCATGTCTCACTCAACCTTGAGGCCAAAAGGGAATAGGTTGCAGCCAAAAAGGAAGGCGATGAGGATCCTGCAAGGGCCTGGAGGGACCACAACAAGGATTGTCGGTTAATGCACAGGAAGGTTGACCAAATCGCCTCACGCTTGGGAATTTTCCTCTACCACCCGGGGATGGAGTAGCAGCATGGTGGCGCGTCCAGCCGAAAGGCCAACAGTCGAGGAGTGGAAATCGTAGGCGGATTGAACCTACATCATGCAGATGGTTCGGTGCAGGCCTCTGGTTTTCCACGTTCTGACCCTCCTCCTTAGTTCTAGGGGGGATGTATCTATTAGTCTATTTTCTCTGTTTAATGGTTAGATTGTCAATGTCTATAGGTGGGGCTAGGATAAATGGCCATATTTCTCATAGTTGCGGTTTTAATGTCGGGTTTTATCTTTGTAAGTACTCGGGGCTCTCCCTCTTTTGGGGAAACAGGGAATCTTTTTGGGGTGAAAATTGTAAAGCTGTTTCAAGCTGGGGGTTTAGATTTGATATGCTGTGGCCTATGTTTTGAAAATATCTGTAACTCATTGATTTCGCAGTAATATAAACATCTTTTATTTACAAAAAAAAAAACATACTTCTTTCCATCTCAACAATGGTTCTATTCTTCCTTTCCACGACACCATTTTGTTGAGGAGTGTATGAATTTGTAAACTCTTGCCTTATGCCATTAATCTTGCAAAAATTCAGGATGGTAGTTGATTTATACTATCTCCCAGTATTTGATCTAAGAGTGAGAATCTTCAAGCCACTTTGCTTTTCAACCATCTCCTTAAATTGAACAAAATGTACAAACACTTTTGACTTTTTCTACTAAAAATATACATATGTTTTTTATGGAATAATCATCGATAAATGTGAAAAATTACCTTGCCTTTCTAAAATATAGTCTCCATGGGACCACATAGATATGGATGTATCAATGTAAGTTAATGTGCTAGTTAATTTATGGAGTACAATGTTACTTGTTGTTGTTTGAGAGAGAGAGAGAGAGAGAGAGAGAGAGAGAGAGAGAGTGAAAGTTCTTCTTTATCTCCCTTTATTATCTCCTTAAATTCTTTCTTTCCATTAGCATCCAATGCTTTATATGATTCATCGGAAGGAAGATTGTAATCATAAATTACAAGTTCCCATAAATATTTAGCAATGAATATGAGAGAGAGAGAGAGAGAGAGAGAGAGAGAGAGAGAGAGAGAGAGAGAGAGAGAGAGAGAGAGAGAATCCATGTGTTCATAGGTGTTCTTCAAGATAATCCATGCTTGTTTAGATGATGTTGTGGCACTGACCCTCAGCAAAATAACTTGAACAATTGCACTACCTATGAGTGAAAGTGCTTCATTATCTATTTTTATTAGCTCCTTACATCTAATGATTTATCTGCTTCATTAGAAGGAATATTGTACTAATCAATTACAAGTTCCCACAAATATTTAGCAATGAATACAGGCTGCATTATTTCGCTCCAATAGAAATAATGTGTGAGAGAGAGAGAGAGAGAGAGAGAGAGAGAGAGAGAGAGAGAGAGAGAGAGAGAGAGAGAGAGAGAGAGATATGTTTCCTAATTTTCCTCGAGACGTGGACAATCTATCCCCAAATGGTATTCAACTACGAACAAACAAATTTTTCTTGACTTTTGAATACAATGACAATGTTACACTTGTGTAGCTACAAAAAATTGTTTACAATATGAGATTAAATACCTCTTCCACAAAACTAACCCTCTTACAAATTGTAACCCATTTACAATAGCTTTCTTCACCAAGAACAAAAAATTGTAGTGAATAAAAAAATATAGTCTTTTTGTTACAAATGTACTCCAAATAACTCTTCTAACTCCTCTCTCAAACTTTGAAAAACTTTTCAAAAGAATTCATATTTCAATTTCCTCTACAAAAAATGGTCTCTAGAAGAAACTAAAACTAAACCCAATGATCTCATATGTTGCCAGAGGTCGTAAATCACCTTAGACACTTTTACAAGTCTCGTATAGGCGTGGGAGGATATCAATGGTGTTGACTCCATCCAACCACTTGGATGACCACTCAATGACTAAGTTGGATGATACATCACCTGTTGACATGGTAGTGCCATGCATGTCGTAGGTGGCAAAAATAGGCACTTTAGTTGGCATTGAAATGTGTGCATGGTCACTTTTCTTCGAGGACCAGACTCTGCCCTGTTTATTTTCACTCGGGCAGAATGTGTGGGAATTTCCCACCTTGGTAGTAGTGTTCCCTGACTCGTTTGGTGGAAACGCTACATGCTGGTGCTGATATGCTAATGTTTCCATGGTGGTTTTTTTTTACTTTGTTTTGGACAATCAACTTGTTTGATGTTTTGTGTGGTTGCTACTTGGTGGTTCTTTGCGGTCTAGTGTGTTGATGTTGTACTTTAACTCTACTGTGATTTTTTGGCCTTCGTGGTTGAACCTTCGAAGATGCTTCTTGGTCTAAAAAAAACCTCTACAATCAAGTTTTGGACCCTCACCTATCCCACATTTTGCCCATTTTTTTGGTTTTTCATAGGCTCCAACATTCTCATGCTCCATTTTGGATGTTTGGTTGTGTCTTATGTGGCATGCAGTAGCAAGAGGAGGCAATGGCATCCATTGGATGACAACGTATGTTCATTCTGTATGGCACCACATGCTCTCTAGTAGGGGCACCCTTCCAGCTTCTCCATGCATGTGCTTTTCAACACACTCAATTCCTCCATGGATTTTTGTTGTTGTCTATTGTAACTTCGTCTCTGGTTTAGTTGGAGGTTGTTACTGATTCAAAGTTTGTATTTAGTTTGGTTTGGTTCGATGTTGTCTTTAGTTTGTTACTATTTTAATGTCTATATTTTATTTCAGCACCATTGTTGTGCGTGCTGGGATAGGGTATTTCCATCAATGGATTTGAAATCTCTAATGGCATTGTTCGAAGGGGATTCACCCTGTATTTGCAGTGGAAGGGTTTGTCCCCTGTTTAAATTGATGGGTCATGGTCTTATTACAGAGGAAGGGTTCCCCCCAGTCCTTTCGCCTCATGGGATGTAACTTATTGTAACTATTTTTCTAAGATAAGGTTTTTGCTAATTCATTTGTCAAGGTAGGGTTTTTTTGCTGAGGTAGGGTTTTGATCCGATTATGAATTGATTATGTATTGGGGTCAAATTAAATATGGAAAATATTGTTTTGTGTTCTTTGTTTTTCCAACATAAATAATTCATTTCAATATGGATTTTAAATGGTTATGTCATTGTTATTGGCATTAAGAAATCATGCTATTGTTACTGGTTATGTTTTTGTTAATGGTATTGAGAAATCAGGCTGTTCTACTCACTATGCTTTGTTTTCTTGGTGTATTTGGTGAAGTATATGGATATTGTTAATCTATTTCTATTTATAATCCAATGGTGAATGTGATGTCTTTAAATGCATTTATGCTAAATTTATGTTGGAGATCTGGTCTGATTATGAATTCTTGGTAAATTTGATCAGTGAATTTAAATTCTTGCCCTGATTATGATTTATATTTGTTTCTTTTAGTGTTTTCTAGTTTTTATATTTGCAGTTTTCTAGTCTTATCCCTAATCAGTTTGCTAGTCTTAACCTTGAAATCTTAGTTGGGAAAGGCCCATAGGAACTGTGTTTTGGAGCCATGTCTCTTATATATATACATACATATATACATACATATACATATATATCTTGGTAAAATTTTACATTCTTCTTGTCCTTCCATGCCTTATGGACATCGGGTTTGCTTTTGTTTTGATCGTAGAAATACTTGGCCTTCCTTATAGCCTCTTCTAGAGTTCTAGGTTCATCAAACTCAATCCTATCTTTATATGACTGAGGCAGCCCACTCAGAAAATGCTGAATTTTCACTTTATCATCTCTGATATACCTGACATACCTCAACAGTCCCAAGAATTTGTTTGCATATTCTTCCATAGTCAATTGTCCCAATTTCATCTCATGGAATTCTTTAATCTTATCATCGTAGTACATATCAAAGAGGTACTTCTACTTGAAATATTTCTTGAACTTCTTCAGCGCAATCCTTCTTTCATTGATATTCTTCACTTTCCTAAGGTGCTTCCACTATATGGATGCTCTTCCATTCAAGTTGAATATGGCTACCCTTTCCTTCATATTTCCTGATTAGTCTTGGACTTGGAAATATTTTCTCATTTCAAGAAGCCAAGCTTCAGCTTCTTGACCATATTTTACCTCACTATTAAAGGTAGGAGGCCTTTCGATCTTAAATTCATCATGTGAACTGTTCTGGTAATGCCTCTTCCTCTTATTCCTATGAGATGAAGAGCTTGAACCCCTAGTGGATCCTTCAAAGTCAGATGATCCACTAGAAGAACTTTTTCTTCTTATGGCACTGCTCCTACTTCCTTCTGGATTTACTGCCCGATGCCCAGAGTTCATCTATCTTTGGATGTTTTTCAAACTCTGCAGCATGGATGTATTCAAGTGATTATGCTCTTCTTGAGCTCTAATCATCCTCTCATTATCTTCTCTGCAACTTTGCAGTTCCATCCTTAGGATTCTCCTGGTGGCTGCAAAATCTGAGAGATCTCTTGATATCTTCTCCAATCGGATTATGTCTCAGCATTTCCATCCCGTATGTTTTCCCCCATGGCTTCTTCCTCGAGCTCATAGGGATCATGTGCATCATTCATGTTGTTGAATCTCATGGCCGAGCAAAAACCAAATTTTCCAAATTGCACTATGACTCTGCAAAATGTGTTAATTAACATATTGTTAGCTGCGTAAAAATGGTGTTGTAACCAATATCTCTGAAAATTATTCACTTGGCCCATCTAGGCCCAATGTTGTAACCAATAGCTCTGATAACTATTCACTTGGCCCATCTAGGCGCAATGTTGTAACCAATAGCTCTGAGAACTATTCACTTGGCTCATCTAGGCCCAATGTTGTAACCAATAGCTCTAATAACTATTCACTTGGCCCATCTAGGCCCAACGTTGTAACCAATAGCTCTGATGCTACACTGTAGCGTCCCCTCCCCTCTACATTAGCATATAAGGGAGGAACGTGAATTCACTACTCGCTCCGATACCACAATGTCCATGTACTCACGTTCCCATACATGTTACTGATATGCATAATAATTTTAAATTTACTATTTCTTTCCCTTTAAACACAGTCATGGGTCATGTTCATCCTTTAACATTCATGCTTAAACATAAACACCACTGTAACAGTCGTTCTGCAGTGGAAAAATCCACTCTACAACTAGAAAAGTCATTTTCGCACTGATCCTGACTTTTTCTCCTTCCGCCTTCTTCCTTCCAACTTGTGCTTTCCTCAATGCGGCTTGCAGTAGGCGGAACTCTGCAAAACGCTACTGTAATATCTCACCTTTTTTCCTTCCACTTTCTGCTTTCTGTTGCATGCTTCGGGTAACGAAAACTCAAATTAAGACGGAGTCATTTAACCACATTCTGCCCTCCAACTTCCACTTTCTGCATTCCACTACGGACTTTGGATAGCAGAAAACCATCAAAACAACACCTTTACTTGTTTACTTTCTGCTTTCTTCCTTCTTCCTTCCGCATTCCACGGGAGGATTCCAGGTCGCATAAAACCAACACTTGGCCTCATTTCTCTTTATGTTTTTCGATTTCTGCCTCCCGCCTTCCACCTTCCGCAGCGAATTTTGGGGTGCGGAAAAACATATTTTTACCTTAGAATTTTCGGCTCTTTCTCCACTTCAGCTTTTTGCCTTCCACAGACGGATTCTGAGGTGCAAAAAACCAACATTTTTCCTTATTGTTTTTCTCTTTTTATGAATTCCGTCTTCTGCCTTCCGTAGGTGAATTCCAGGGTGTGAAAACGCTTAAGTCAGATGCATTCTGAGTCTGTAACCAGGCTTCTAGCCTCCATGAACTTAAGAAAAATGCATTGGAAACCCAAAAAGAATATGTAGATGTAAAATGCAGTAAAATATAACATTAGTAAACTCTACTTGAATCTTTAGCAAGAATTCAACACATTCATAATAATTCTTAAACAAATACATTACAGAATTAAAAACCAGAGAATACATATCTTGAAGATGAAGCTGTCCCACAACTAGCTATGTCGTTGCAGCGCTCCACCCAACCATAGGCCAGTTGTGTTCATTATTCTCTCAACACAATTGCCACCCCCGAGCTGGGCATAATTTCCACAAGGAACTTAGGAACAACCAGATCACACATAGCCAGAACATATCAAACAAAGTCAAGCCAACCCATAGTTGGGTTTATCTGATTGTCTAGCCAAGCCAATACACAATTGGGTTTATCAGGATGCAGGAAATCAAGCCAACATTCACATTAAGGACCAGCCAAGCCAACTAACAGATGGGTTTATCAGGCTACTCAATCAAGCCATCACACTGCTAGGTTTATCAGGCTACTTAATCAAGATATCACACTGCTGGGTTTATTAGGCTACTCAATCAAGCCATCACACTACTGGGTTTATCAGGATACTCATCCAAGCCAGCTAACCCTTGTGTTTATCAGGTTGTCTAGACAGGGATAACACATGGCCAAATGCACATCAAGACACAACCAAGCCAACACACCGTTGGGTTTATCAGGCTGCTCATCCAATCCAATGTAAGATTGGGTTTATCAGGATGCCCCACCAAGCCAATATACCATTGGGTTTATCAGGCTGTCAGCAAAGCCAATCTACGCTTGGGTTTATCAGGCTTCTAAGGTAGTGGAAAGGTAGAATGGTTAAGCTAGTAGCTCATTCACAAAGCTAGGGACACCTCCACAAGATCTATCTGGCCTGGCATCCATAGTACCTACACACCCAACACAAGGAAGTATCCCCTTCTTTGCTACATAGTCCCTCGGGCTATACCTTCCCTTCCATTGCTCTTCAAGATGTGCATCGAAGATTCATCAACCACTCTTATATTTTTTTGAGGTTCCTCTCTTCACTAGGTTTATCAAGCCAATTTGGCGTCTCCTCCACTCCTAAGTCTTGCATACAGTTCAAACCCAAACCAGGGCACACAAAACAACAAACCACAAGGAGACACAGCAACATAGGGCCCCACTCTATAACACAGACAACTAGGGTTCCATACCACTATGTAGTTCAGAAGAAAATAGGGTTTCACTTGTTCACAAGAGACCCAAGTTCCATACCACTCTGTAACACAGAAACACACTACAGAAATGCGTAGCAATACTCTGCTAGCTCTTGTTGCACGAGGAGAAAGAACTCTATGTCTATAGGATGATGAACAATGAACCACACTGAACAACCCCCCTCCCCCTTTCTAGAAACTACAGGATAAGGGATGAATGACTCGGGAACATAGTCACGTGATCACTTTCTTTAGAAGCAAGAATGTGGTTCCCCTAGGCTGCAGGTTTGCTCAAACCGACTGCCATGGCTTGCTCTACCCAAGGCATTAACAGCCTCAACCGCTCTTCTAGAAGAATTGAATGATTGAGTACATGGGACAAAAAGGGTAGATGAGAGCTTATGGTTTCTCTCATTGACATCTGGTCTCACCCTATTGGCTCAAGGGTTTGGATAACTCCCCTCCCTATTCCTTGTGAAATCGTGCCCCCATCTCTTTTCATTGCAGTGCATAGCTAGTAGTGGTATTTTATTAAATTATGTATTTACATGGTATCTCAGAATATACCGTGCCTGACCATCACGAGAACCATCAGCATCAACCTTGATCGTCGATACATAAAAAACCAAATCAATGGCAGGGCCTTGGCCTTGAGCTCCTCGCCATGAGTTGATAACAGTAATTACATCATGTATAATTTTAATACCATGGGGTCAAAACCGGGGTATTACAGATGGTCAATTATGGGGTGCCTTCAAAACATTTGTCTTTTAGGGATACAATAAAAAAACAAAAATATTATTCTGATTTTTTCTAAGCCTTCTCGTATGATCCTAGTTCCCACGTAGTGGAGCACACTAAAGAACACATCTACATTCAATATTTAAAAAATAAGATTATTTGTATATTTAATAGGTATTGGCCTCCTACATTAGCTCTCTACCTATGGATCAATTGAACTTGGGAAAATAATTGTAAGATTTATCTTTTCTCCAAAGATTTTTTTATTGTGCAGTTTTACAATCATGTTGATTATCAAAAAAATGTTTCAGGAGGGTCCTTATTATGGTGAAGTGCAAGACTTTTTTATAACACATTGGTTTGTAGAATTTGATCCTAATTATATGTTGATTACTTGAATTCCTTTAGGTTTGTCTACCAATTTAGCATTACATTTCTAGCATTTGTTAGTTTTTGAGGATATTGGAAATGCTTTTGACACTTACATAAAATCCAATATTGAGAGAGAGCTATAATGGGATCATGCACATATGCTCACATTTGTTTTGAGATAGAATTTAGTAAGGGTCTTTTGCACAAAATGATTATCAAATGGAAACTTTTTAAATGCAATTAGGTTGCAGATTATGATAACACAACAAGTGGGTGATAGATCTGTCAACTTCTAGGACATCTACAAGCTACTTGTCCCCATGCCTAGGTTCATCGTCCTAGTAGGAAAGGGATCAAATAAAAACGAAAGAGTTGGAATTTTTTGGAGACATCGATATCAGATAATGACCATGATTAGAATGAGGCAAATTAACAATCACAAGTGCAAATTGAGGAATCCATTTCTTCCTTAGGGGATAGAGAAGAATATATGGATATTAGGATTCCCTCCTTGATAGAGATAGCTTTACTTGAATCCCTTCTAGGTGGAATAAATAAACTTCATGAGACTGATGCCTCTGATTAAAATTATGAATTTCTTCCTAGTATGAATCTTGATATTTCATATTCTTACTTACTATTAATGATCTTGGTTCTTTTTTAGGGGTCTACACAAAGTTATAATGAAGAAGGGGAAAAAGGGAAGGATTGATGATTACTTTCTAAAGGGCCGTAAATGACATTATTATTATTATTATTATTATTAATCATGTAAATGAAGTATGCACATTTACTCTTATAAATGTAAATACAATATGTGCCTATAAATTATTCTTTGTATTGTGCTTTAAGCACCCATATAATTTGTGATTTTCATTCTATAATGGAGTATAAAATGTGATTTTAACTTGGAAAAAAAAGGTTAGCAAAAGGGGCCCAAGGTTTAGCTTGATTATAATTCAGTAAATGCCCTCATGCAAAAGTTTGTGGAGGTCTCATGCTCAAAGCTCATTGAGTCCCTTGGGGTTATTGGCTGATATTGTATCACTTAATATTGTCTTCCATCCGAATATTTGTAAAGAGAGGAAAAATACACGGGGGCCTTGCAAGGCATAAAAACCCTCACTTGGAATGCTTAGTTTGTGGTAATCCCTAATATGCAGGCTAGTGAGGAACCATATTTCCTTGACAAAAAGTAAAGAAGTCCAAATGTTTTTCATCCTCTACCTTCTTAAAATCTCGAAACTCATATATTTTTCTCCCACAATATTTCATATCTTAATTTATAAAAAAAACAAAAAAATATTTTTTTATTAACAATATTAATTTCTTCTTATAATTTTAATTTTCAAATATAAAATACTTTTCTATAAAAAAAATCTCTTCCTTTCTTTCCACTTCTTCACTACATAATTATTTTTTAAATATTTAAATATAATCAAATAATAATAATACATTATAACTCATCTTTATATTTTTATATTAAAATTTACTTATTTGACTTATAAAAAACTATTAATAGGATACAACATATTATATTCCCTCAATTATTCTACGTAGACACCAACTATATGTTTTTTTATAATATTTAATTATGATAAAATAATAATAATAATAAATTATAAGCCATCTTTGCATACTAAAATATGTTTATATCTTCATATCAAAATTTACTTATTTTATTACTAATATGATACTTCATATTATATTCCCTTAATTATTATATAGGTGGGCCTAGTTGTTATTATATTCCCTTAATTATTATAAGTGAGCGTAGATAACAACTACATGTTTTTTTAAAATATTTAATTATAATAAAATAATAATAATATTAATAAATTATAAACATCTTTAAATACTAGAATATCTTTATATTAAAATTTACATAATGGACTTATAATTACTATTAACATGATACTGCATATTATATATTCACTTAATTATTACAGGTCGGCCAATATAACAACTACTAGGATACTAACTTTTTTTCTAGAAAGCTCTGCTGTGTTGGGGGTGGTGAGACGGAGTGAGCTAGCTCGGGAGCAGACCTCCCTCCATCGGACGGAGGAGGAGCAAAGTCAACGCTAACTTTGCTCCTCCTCCGTTCGATGAGGGAGGTTTGCTCCCGAGCTAGCTTAGACCATACAAGTTGGTAGCACGCCAGAAGGCAGACTTATCAAGTCCCACATTTCTAAAAGTCAACCCTATAGTCCCCTATATGAGAAGTGACCCGGTAAATTGAATAGTTATTTCCTTCTACTACATATTATATTCTATTTTTTTATAAATATGTTTATATCATATTATATATTATATTTCATTTTCTAAATTATATTACGTAAATTTTTTTATTTGTTTTTAACTTTTAAATATTTGAATACTATATTGTTTATTACAGGTTATATTTCATTTTTCTTAAACTATACTATATAAAAGTCTTTTTTATTGTTTTAAATATTAAAATATACTTAGTTTTTTTTTTAAATATTAAAAAAATTATATAAAAAATTGAATATTAATGTTTTTTTCAATGTTGATAGAATATTCGTTTTCCTACCCAACATTGTCTTATACATAATAATATTGTATACAAAGGCACGAATATTGAATCATTTGTATAAAGGGAAGCCACCCAACATTGAATCATTAACATGGTAATAGTCAACCGAAGCACTTTGTTTTCGTCACGTTTTCCTACACCTAACACTCTTAACCCTCTTGTGGGCACCTAACACATCGGTTTTATATTTTTTTCAAAGGACTTTCTTTCGTAGGCAGAGTAGCCCCTTATTATTTAATCATTTAAATTTCTTGTAGTAAATCAAACACTTTATTTTTCTACACGTAACAATAAGCACGGTAGCCGCTCATTATTGAATAATTTCAAATTTTCATAGTTGAACATGCTTTCTAAGTCTATTGGTATATATAGCTTTCAAAGTCAAAGATGTGTTTAATTCCAACTTGTTTAAATAGGTGACGATTTTTCGTTTTTACTTGATTGTTTTTTTTTTTTTTTTTTTTGTCCTTGGTATTGAATTTTTATGGAATTTTAAAAAATGTAAAAACATTGCTAAATTTTACAAAGTGTGAGTGTTGGAGTTTTTGTGTTGCGTGATTTTATTTATGTGCTTAAAATCACGCGACAAACAACAAAAACTACAGATCTTACACATCAAAGTCACTGATTTCGGTGGAAAATCACTTGGAAAGTCAAAATTGTCCCATGTTTAGACGACTCCATATAAAATGAGATTTCTTTTGACTTTAAGTGGATGTAATGGTTAAGAACATGCATTTCTTTCTAGGAAGTTATAGGTTCGAATTCTTAGAGGGGTACTAGGGTATGTACACTTATATAGACTTTAGCATTTACATCACTGCGTAGAGAGGGTCCCTTGTCCCACGAACAAGAGGTCTCATACACCAAATTGGTGTTTGGCTTGGTTATGAACTTAAAAAATAGATTATTATTATTATTATAAATCTACTAAACTCGGTAATAAAGTAGACAATTATTTATTAATAATAATGAGATGAAATTTTAAATATGCATTAATAATTTATTAATACTAATGAGGTGGAATTATAACTATGTATGTATTTTGGAATTTTGAATATGCATTTATTTGCCATCATACTATGTTAGTTACATTTTAAGAAATGAAAACATTATACTTTTCCTAGGAGATTTTAATGCTAAAACAACAACTAACCAAGCTACAATCTTAAAAAATGATTCCAATCTAAATTTTTTATGGCTAGATGAGGAACTTGATTTAGTTAGCAAACACAAAAGAATCTCTAAAGACTTTGTTGAGAATTTGTTCGGTATTCAGTTGATCAAGCTTTGCAGTTCTCAATATCAAATAATTTGTAGTGGTCTTATGAAGTGATTGAAATCCAATTAGATGACTTGTGTTCATAGGCTTGTCAATAATGTTGTGGATTATGTGATATCTAATATCCCTGTATACAATCAAATAGTAAATTTTCACATCTTAAATGATCATGAGCCCGATTCTAACCATAGACCTTTAATCTTATGGTCTTGTCCCATAAGCCTCTCAAAATTTATAGCAATTCATATGCTCTAGAAAAAATTGTTGGAGTAAAGTTTGCGTGAGAGATATTGTTTTCCCCATATAAGGGATGGACGGTCATCCCTTCAAAGAAGAGGTGGTAGTAGAAAGAAAATATGGTTGAGTGAGTGAAGGAGATTGAAAGGACATTGAAGGCTAGCTTTTCCTAGCCCTTCGATCCAACAAAAGGATATGCACACCACATGAACATTAATCACCCTTCAATGGGAATGATGGATTCTAGTGGGTTATTTAAGATCAATAACACCATGTAGTTCATTATTGGTGGGAGAAACAAGATTGCAAATGATGATAACCCTCAGGGAATGGATGTATTGATCAAGTATTTAAGTTGTTTCCTTAGTTTTTATTTTGTTATTCTTGGTAATGCCAGAAGATCTCGTTGGTTTGACAATTTTAACAACTCTCCTTATCTCGCTTACTACCCACTAGTTGAGGTAAAAGGAACAAACCATTCCCCTTGGTGGTTTGTAGACAAAGGTGGTTGTATTCTCTACAATTTAGACAGGATCCTTGAGAGAAGGGAATCCTCTCTTTATATCAAGATGGTAGTCTCAATCTGGAAATCATCCACCTTTCCTTTATGATCTTAATGATACATTGGGAGGGATGCAAGCATTCCTCAATTCACTATCTCTTATTTCCTATGGGGAGTAGGGAAGTTTGGGAGGTATGAATTCCCCAATTCAATACCTATGGCTATTGGAAGAGTAAGAGGAGAGAAAAAATGAATGGGAAGCAAAGAAAGGAGAAATTGGTTTAGGGGTCCAACAAAGAGGAAAGTAGATGTAGATCTTGGACTCACAAAAATGCTAGCAAAGGGAAGCCTTCCATCATGCCAACTAGAGCACAAACATAAGCCATGGAAGATGCAACAAGATACAAAAGAAGATTTCTTATTGTAATAGAATTGGAGGTAGAGAGGATAAAAAAACATGGTCATGGAAAAATGTGGCAACACCTTGACATATGGAATTGATGTAGAGCTCATGGATTAGATTCTTGATACATAGTTTTCTTGAGGTAGGGACATCAAATATTTCAAATTGATTGAATTGTATTGGCACAAGAAACCATTCATAGCTCAAATTGTGGAACAATATGGGATGCAACATGATGTCATTTTGAACAAATTAGACTTCCTAGACTACAAATATGCAACTTTGGGCAAGGAGATTTGGGGCATGGAAGTTGTGGAAGTCGAGTAGAAACATGATGGTTAGGTACCGACTATGAAAGACCAAACAATTACCAATCAAGTCTACATATATATGGACTCATACTAAGATGCAGAGGACAAGGGATTTTATTCACTAGTCTAAGTATTGTTTTTCTTAATATTTTTATGATTGTCTTTAGGGTGAGTATATCTTTCATTCTTTTCCATGCAACAATTTTTGTTTGGAAAATTTTGGCCTCAAATATAGATTTTTTTATCTTTATTATGTTATATCTCTCTAATGTTGATTAGATATGAATGATGATACTTTAAACAATTATGTTAAACTACAGAACATCAGAAGCACATTTATCATATATTTATATATTTGATAGTTAACCTAAGAAAGACTATACTAGCAGACCATTGGAACCAGGAGACAGTCATTCAAATTGTTAACCCGTTGAAAGAGTATGAAGATCTGTTTCTACGTAGCTTCTCAAAGATGAAGGGATTGCAACAATGCTTGGAGAAATGAAGATCCTTGGGTAGGGAGTGGTGCTGCTCAACCACATTGTTGATCATGCATCTACCTTGTTTTGGGCACAAGGGTGGGTATCTTCTATCTTATTAGGCTTCAGGGATGAGATAACAAGCATTGGGACACCCATAATAGTGGATATTTTTTAGTTTGGACAAAATCACCCTTTGGGGTTTACTCTCCTAAAGTTGGTTATTGTGAGTTTCGATCGGAAGATGGCTTGGTGGACCTAGTCTGGTGGTGGTAGGTGGTTTGGAGGTTTCAGAGTCCTACGAAGATTAATGCAGGAACATGGGATGTTATTCAATGCAGGAACAAATCAGGGTCTGGAAGGTGCAATTTATGTAAATGAAGGGCTAATTGCCATATGTCAGTAGATTGTTCATATATGAAGCAGGTTTGGAAGGAGATCAAGTCATTAATTGGGATAAGGGGTATTTGGTCTAGCTCACTCTTTGAGGAATGCTCAAGGTTCTAGTGTTCTAATCAGACTTTAAAGGCCTATAGAGCCCTTCATCAACCACAAACCATCATGAGACTTCATTCTTCTCATCATACCTTATTTTTTCGTTGGTTGATAGGTCGTCAAGAACATCATGTCACCAAATGACTCCATAATACAAACTCCCCTGCTCTCATTAATTTTAGTCACTATAGTCATGCTTTCCAAGTATTGTGCTTTAATTTATGATAGAATGGTGTTGTCTTCACATGTTGATCCCGTATCGCCACCACATATGACCTCGTGTACCACATCCAAAGGTGGCTTCTCCATGCTACCATTTTGATTTAGCATTTTAGTAGCCCTTCCCCACTTCCTTATCACTCTATTTAAGGAAAGAGGCATCCAAATTCATGTTCAAACACTATTGACAAATTTCATTAATCTAGTTGCAGTTAACCTCATATTTCTATTGGGACATACATGACGGATTGGCCTTCTGTGCATTTTATGAGAGGACTCTTTACTTGTATTTGATGCCCAGGAATTGATAGTTAGGCTCTATAGTAAAGGCACGGAAAGGATTGGAATTAGTCATGGTAAAGGCATGGGAAGGATTGGAAAACTTGGTGAAATTGGTGGAGACCAATTGTAATTGTACACGTAGCAGTGATATGGGTTAGGATAAGTTCTAGTGTTTATGTATTCTCAAATCAATATATAGCAAAAAGAGTAGAAAAATGCACCCGAAACTAGGATTGTGTAATGGGTCAAGATAAGTTATAGTGTTCATGTATTCTCAAATCAATATATAGCAAAAAGAGTAGTAAAATACACCTGAAACTAGGATCGTGTAAAGATGTGACATCAACTGTATTTCGTAGGGGATCCCACCCTCAACCCTTTTCATGAAGTTTTGAACCCATGACTTAATGAGGACTAAACCCTACACAAACCATGTGAGCTACACTTCATGGGTATTAAGTTATTCAATCTGTCTGAAATTAACTTTAACTTTTGATTTTGTTACTACTTTTTAACCTTTTTCCTCCCTCACCTACTTTAACTTTTGATTTTGTTACTACTTTTTAACCTTTTCCTCTCTCACCAATTTCACTTTTAGTATTTTCAACCTATAATATTATTATTTTACCTATCACTTAAATTAAAAAAGAAATATTTTTTTTAAGACTTTCTTCAATAGATAAATTCTAATGGCTATTTTCCTTTATTATAAATAATCAATATTTTGCTACTATTTTTAACTTATTGCGATGGGTGCAGTGTCCACCTGAAACATCAGGTATTCTAAACCCTAACACGATGAAATCTAGAAACATATATCACATAATGTAAATTTGATAAGGAACATTGATGGCCTCAATAATGGGAATCTTAGTGTATAGTAATACTACATCAAAGTTATTTTTTGGACAGACGAAATGGCGGAGCGGCTCTCTAAATCGTGGCTAGGGTTTCCCTAGCCGCCACCTCCCTTGCTACGTAGAGCCAAGCTCTGGCTAGATCGTTGGCTGCCGCCCCTCCTCGTGCCTCAGCGTGGAGTTCCCTTTGGATGCCGCTTCTCCTCGTGGTTTCAGCGTGGATTTCTCTCAGGAAATGGGCTCTCATGCCCAGCTCACCGCCTTCAAGGCCCTTGTTCAAGTTGCTTCTCCTCAGGCAGCTTCACATTCCTCATCCAAGTTCATGAAAAAGATGGAAGAGATCCCTTCTCTGGAGCTCTCTCCTATGGATCCATGCTAGAAATCTCTCATCCTCTCTGAGCAAGCCCTCATTGGTAAGTTCACAAGGTTGTGGCCCAGCCCTAAGGCAGTGGAGCTCTGGATCGCAGAACATTGGAACCCTCTTCTGCAAGGACAGATCTCTCTCTTTGCAGCTGGACGAGGGTTTTTTGCATTCCTGTTCTCAAATAAAGAAGAAAGAGACCTTGTCTTTCATTCGGGCCCTTTCTTTATGGGTTCGAGAGGTCTGTTCTTAGCCCCATGGTCTCTGGGGTTTAACCCATAAGCATAGTGTTGGTAATAACTCGCGATTGATTAACTATTCCAATGCAAAAGCCTATACTTATACAAATCTCATGGCGGTTGGGTTTCACCTTCCGCTCAGCCTGTTTGGCTTCCTATCTATTCATA